>LUCH01003721.1:9642-63437 GCA_013368495.1 Paragonimus heterotremus | reverse complement strand
TTTGGCCTGTCTGACAAGGTTGCACCTGGAAGGATGGGAGTCCTAGTCAGCATAGCCCGCCGGATCAAAACAGTACACAAACCCGACCACCTCGCTAAGGTAGCAGTGTAGGTCGGGACGTTTTTGTGCCGTCTTACTACAAACATCGTCGCAGTTCCAATCGTTTTTCAGAAGCCTAACACAACTCTGGAATACCCTTGTTTCTAAGACATGGGTAGTTTGCAATATTGTGGTTGTCATCCAGTATACCTATGAACACCTATGAGTCTAATCCTTTGATTATCCTAACCCAATCGCACTCCGTAATTAGTTGGTGGCATCGGCTCGTTTTGTTGTCACTGATAGCCCAGTGAGCTATATCATCATATGCTTGGGCTGTTCAGTAACTCCTGTTTGACCGTGACAAGTCTTACTATTGAGCACCAGCATACCGGCACCCTGACATTGTTAGACATTCCCTTTCAGTCCTCATACTACGGTCTGTCTGCAGGAAACACAGTTGGACAGAACAGTACTTGTATGTTTACGATTTTGTTTCGATTCACTATAAGCACGGGTTGATGAGAACCCTGTTTTATCGTGCTAGACGAGTCTGCTCAAAAAAAAAGTTAATCGAAGATATGTCGCTGTTGAGAAAAAAGAAGACACTCAAAGAAAAGGACTGTTTTTCTGTATTTCTCAACCAATTCTGTAAACAAAAGCCAGTTGCCGCGATGGCTTAAATAGTTCACAAGATGAGTGTCTATTTTCGTTTGCTTTACAGGGATGGCAAAACTATCGCTCTGTTTAAAACCCGTCTCATGGCCATTCTAGGATTTCTGTTCCTTGCAGCCCAACTGGTCGTACTGTTCACCATCATCCGAACCACGACCTCACTGGTGAAAACGCCGCTACCGCTGGATGGTAAATTCGACAATGTCTAATAATTTCTTTGTGAGTCCTGGGCAGCTTACGCAGACAGAACGAAGTGGCAATTACGTGGTCGGGAACCCGTTCCAGTTTGGGTCCATAAAGCGCTGGTAAATAACGCAATTATCACATGTAACTTACCTATCCGCATACTGAAAGGCTTTTTCGTCTGTATCAGATTACCCAAGTAACTGATGCGCATGTATGTGTATGTGTTTTTGGAGTTTGTCAGTTCGCCTCACAATTCCAACTGAACCCGCAGACTGCAGAGATGTCTGCTTGGGTGATATATCCTGATGAAAACTGATTCCGACATTTTCGTACAAACATTTCACAGGAAAAAGTTGCTCTTATCAATTATATCTATTCATTTTCGTTCGTATCAGCCAACTACCCGCTTCGTTTAAGAAATTTAGGCCACGGGGGCATTCTACCTTTTTCTTTTTCACTGCGAACAGTTTTGCCTGTTTTTTGGTCAAAACCTAAATTTTGGTTTTTCTTCCTGAACTCAATCCTTGTCGTATATTTTTAGTCTGTTTCTTTCCAGCGTAGACCACACCAGTGGAGTCTCTATATTTTAGCTTCTCAGTGATAAGTGCTACAATTTCATACCACAACCTGTTTCTTCGGAGTTACAATGGATATGTGATGTGAGAACGAAGATGCAAGCAAGATTCACGTAAAGAGAATCACTATAATACAGTTGCCTTCAACCACGTCAGCAGTAGAGTAAGTACACAACACGCAAATTTTGAGGCATACTCCGAAATGGATTTTGAATGCTAGCAGTAGAAAAGTTATGCACAATATTATGAAACGCTTCTTGAACCTGGTTACAACAAATGCCACCAAAATTTTTTTCGTTTATAGAATTTTATGATCTCTGGCCACGAACCGATACTCCTCGGCCGATTTTGTCAGGTTTGGATAATTCTACTGTAGATGGTCTTAACGAGGTTCGGACAGAAAAGAACTCGACTACCGGCGTTCGCTAGACTGAACAACCGCACTCCGGATTTTGTAAAAACGTCAAATATAAGAAAACTTATTTGTGAGTCGAAATGTAGACAGCAGTGACAGCATTGCTATCTTAGTAGCACGTTGTGCATGAGTTAATAGAATGTGTCGTGCACTGGCACTCCAACATACCGGCGAAACACGTCCGTGGTTTTACGCCTACGGGAAAGTGTTGCGTTTGGTTGACCTTAGGCTGGAAACTTTTGAGTTTGTGGTTAACCTAAAATAGTTTTGGGCACTTCAACGTGTTAATGAGCTAAGTATAAACATAGTTAAATTTAATTGCTGAAAAAGTGAATAATAGTGCGATGTTTATTTTGACCTTTCTCTAAACCACATAGAAATATTCTATCTGACGGGAGAGAATGTTTAAACTCCCCTTTTTCCTTGCTTTGTTTTGCTGAATAGATGAGGGCTAGGTCGCTTCTTCTCAAAATGTGAGGTTGAGACATTCATGCTTGCGTTTATCACTACCTTCCTGTCTTGGTTGTAATCCTCTTGCTGATAGTATGATGAAGGAGCACAGTAAAAACCATACAATAGAGACGATTGCTGTAGAATCATGCTGATTGTTGTTTTCTTCTTTTTGCCAAGTCACATTACTTGGATAAGGTTGACGAGTTGTTGCAAGTAAGAATCGGATATTTGAAAATCCGTAACTACCTCTTACAAGTGGGACGCTTACAAACCTGGGTGCATCTCTGTGGCTTCTCTGTGCGAAAATTCTGGACATTCGAATGACACTAATACTTTTCCTCTTGTGCAACAGAACCTTGAGTTTAAACTCGTTTTCTAGTAACCCATTCTCCTTGTGCTCCTTCTAATGTAGCACATCAATGCCTGCTTCCTTGCTTCCAGTTTGTCGGCATAATTCAGACATGCGTTGGGCGACTGTGAACTGCATGCTTCACAGGTTGACCGATTAATGTAACGAAACCATATGAATATATGGCTCCCCCTTTGACAGCGGTTAAGCACCCTTACTCAAGGCCTAGCTGATCACAGATTGTATTTAAATTTAAGTATTCAAAACCGCTACAGACATTTACACAGCTGACTAATGAGTTAGTGATTGGAAAAACACCGATTTAGCTTTATTTCCGCAGTCCTCTTAAAGAATAAGTATCACTTCGAATATGTGACTGACAATAATTAGTCATACATCACTGGAGAGTGCGTCTTGTATAACAACTTTGGCGTTCTTCAACATCGTACGGTTACAACACCTAACTGGTCGCAAAAATACTGCAAATCTACCAGAGTAGGAAGGAGGTGCGCTGCGAGACCAAACAACAAATGAATAGATCTGCAAAACAATCAGGATTTAACATCTTTCAGACTGAACATAAACGTCTACACCTGACCTATATCACCAACAAGTACATCACAGACCATTTCCTAACTGACAGCATGAATCAGATAATTCACCTCGTAACTCATTTATCCTCCATAATGGATAGGGCGCACACTAAGCCTAAACAAAACCTCATCATCACCTTAAAATCACAGTGATTGTTTATTTTCATAGAAAGTCTTCCTCATCATCATAAGCCAACAGACGAGCGGTAACATATCTACCAGACATGATGCGGAGGAAGTGTTCACTTAGTCCCTGTCACGTTCTACCGTTCGTGTCCACATGTCTAAACGACCGTTCACTTTCTTTGACTGTTTCACTTCTTGTTGTCATAAGCTGAAATCTATCGGTCACTTGTAGATCATCCAGCTTTCACTGCGGTCCAATAAGTGTTTTGGATGTGTTTTTATAAGTGGCCGGTTCCGGTGTCCACCATCGTAGTTGACAACCGATTTGACGTTTAATACCATGAATATGCCCGTCTTAGTTATGAGGATAATCGCGTAGCCAACAACATTGTTTTCAGTGCCGTATTTACATTGTTGGATCCCATTTGGAATCCGATCCATTACTTGTGAGCACTTCCAAACGGATAGCCCAAACCTGTGTTTACGAGGTTACAGTCAACCGTGGTGGAGTTGTAGAAGGATATATGAGTTGCCTTTCTTTACCGTTTCAATCCCTTCCATGTCACAAACTAGTTCGTATGTCACCGAGTCTTTGGCTCCGATTTTCTCTTCAGCTATCAGGTATTTTAGTGAGGACGAGTGATCGCACTATACCATTCGCACCAGTACCATTCGGTAGTAACCAATGAGCATAGCTTTTTACATTAAAGTAGCCGCGGGAAATGTACAGTTAGAAACTTCGGAGTGCAGCGTGGCATGAAATGGTTCTCGGTACATGCAGGAACCGAGCGTTGACGCCTGTGGCAGCCATGACCTTCTGAGACCAGTACCGTAGACAGATGAGTGTTTTTATTTGAAATCATGTTGAAACACATAACTCTTGTGTAAGTGTCCTGAATAAATAACTCTTGCGTCATCCGTATTCTTGGCCCACAACAGTAGTACTTCGATAGAAATCACTCTTATGTGTCTTTTTTGTTTATGTGCTTTGAATTGTCATGCAACCTATTATTAATAAGTCATCAAACGACAGAATACAACACGAACATTGTAGTGTTAATCGTTTCAGTTATGTATACATTTTCTTTGTCATGATTAGTCGAAGAAATCGTAGAAGGATTAAGATGATTCCGTCTAGAATCAACGTGAATGAATTTCTTTCTGAATAATGTAGTGACAATAGGACTCGATTCCTGGATCGCCAGACGGGACGCCAACAATCTTTCCAGCGAGAAACCCCCGCTTCCCCGCGAACGTATCCAGTGTTACTTCTATTTACCTATGACGTCTTTTTTTTTTACTGACATGGACTCTGATTTGTTTGTTTGTACGCTGCATACTTTGATTGTTCGCGCTACTACTTTGTAAGCTGCCAATTGTTAACAATCGATTTTCATGTACAGGCTCCATTTGGTTGTATGTGGCACATTCTTGTTGTACATCAATTTCATGTATGCACAACAAGTTTGAGCCTAATGAAGCGTTAGTATTCCGCCTTGTTTTACTCGAATCAGAGTTTACAGCTACCCTGATAAACTGCCGTGGATCCTGACAGATTCCATAGGCTGCTTGAATGTCTGTGTGCCACAAATTGTCCGGTTGTCCTGCCTTCTTGAGTTAAACAACATTCGCATTAGATTACAGCTTTTGCATTCATTCTCTGTTTTGACAAAAACGATTCATTCGAACATCCCCTTCTTATTGCTCTTCTGCATTAAAATTTTTCTACCATCTGAAATTGCGGTCCGGCCCACATTCTCAAGAACCATCCTTGTTGACCACTCTGTCAATGACCACACTATAGGCATGATCGGATCATCTGTTCTGAAATTTCAGACACGTTGTTTTGATGATAGTACTCATGTGAGGATTATGACAAAAGCACACAGTCTGAGGAAACGGTTGTTTTCGCTTATTTGCTAACGTTAGGTCCACGTGGTAGAGTTAATTAATGCAACTCGGTACGCGATCATTTCAGCGTTGACATATCATATACTTGTGCAGTGGATTTGAACGGTCGTATTATACTACGCATACCGCGGCTATTCAGTAGCAGGTGCAGGGCATATTTTTTGACAACGTACAAGCCACAATAAGACTGCAGGAAGGATCATCAAAGTGCAGCATCACCCATAATGGTCCCTGCTACTCAACGGAACTGAGCACTGACATCTGTGGTAGTGGAGATTGTCTGAGGCCGAATACTGCGTGCAAATGAGTGGTTTTGTGACGGGTTTGGTTTACATGCTTAACTCGTGTACTGCTTGGTCGAATAAGTGACCCTCGTGACATCCGCGTTCTTGGATCACAACACTTGTAGCAACTTTATAAGTGGGTCAAACTCAACGTGGTCACAAAGTAATTCAACACCGCATCGATCCGCTGCACATGTACTATGTTGGGCAAACTTGGCCATCGCAATCAACAGAATTCCTAAGCACGTGGTTCGGAGGGTCGCGTGACATGGTTTTCCCTTATCCCACCGCTTACTGAAAAGCCTCCGTAAGTGTTCAGTTCTTTTCAGGAAGTAATTAGCTCATCCTAACCCATGATCTACTTCAGCTATTGCCACACAACCGGTGTAGGTGATTTTTGTCTATTGGCAGCCACCCATACACGCTACAAAGTTTTCACAGTGAAATATCAAGATTTGTAACCGGTTAGTTAGCCCCGATATATTATGTGGTGAACTGAATTTCAACAGTTATGCGATTTTGTGATTAGTTTGTAATGACGATTCACAGGCATCTCCTGACATCTGACACCTACCGTATACTAAAGTGTGGCGTATTTTACTCGGCCACCGGTATTCAGGTACGGATGTTTGTCAAGTACTTTCGTAAAAGGAATTCTCAATTTTGACTCGAATTTCGACAGTATTTTTGTCCATATCTTCGTTTCCTTAATCTTGATCTATGCATCGTGCAGTCAGTTTGTTTCAGTTATGCACTTAGTAGCTGCGTGATATCTTAGAAACACAGGCTTCATCGATCTAATGCTGCCCTAGTAACCGGAATGCTAGAGACTGTTGGTAGCCCTAACCTGAGGTAGTTGTTTGTCACCGAGGTTCCAGTAAGCCGGCTTCACATACACGCCAACGACGGGGGCAGAGTTACCGACAGAGGTAAGCCTAAGCCACTGACCGTCAACAGTTTGTGCGAGGTCATATTTGCTGTACGTGTTTCGTGCTGCCCGTGCAACGCATCGTGCAACAACTGTCATACAGGTCACTTGGATTGGTGAGGTTCATGCACGCATACATTTGTACGCACGCCTCTGTAAGGAGGAAAGTATGTCATTTCTGCTGTGACAGGTTTTATTAGCAGAATGATGAGTGTACTGTGCTTGGTTCAAAACCGACTGCGTACTCATTATTAACCCCTAATCGCAAAAATTCTTTAGCTGCGGTAAACACAGTGTAATCCGTGATCATCTATCTGAAAGGAGTAGCGGCACTGTTAGGTAATGTTGTATTGCAGTTTTCAATCGGAAAGTTCCACATGTATGTTTAGTAACCCGCATTTAGTAAATCCTTGCCATACTATGTAAAAACCTCAATAATTTGATACGAGGTGGACACACTCCTTTTGAGACCTGAACAAGTACATGCATATCAACTGACGACCGTTTAATCTAATATTTTATCATATTGCAGATAATTATCCGATATAAATGAACCGATGGTACACGACTATCATATGCATTGGGTTCATTATTTAGCTTGATACTATGCGCATTCGTTCCCTTTTCGATCGCGGCGTGATATTGCATTGTTCTTTTTTATCGGTTCGCCAAAGTGATTTGACTGTCGTGATTGTAACAATTGCCGAATAAAATATTCTCCTTAAATGATAGTCAGTGACTGACAACAACTTCCTACAAAAATATAACGGTATTCACAAAAATTCTTCCATCTTAACAGAAAGACATCGAATAGAAATGAACGTAAGACCACACATATTCATGAACAGTACAATATTGAACTGGAGGTCATAGCACCAAAAAGACGTTATCCGAAAGGAAATGCAGATCGACTGGTTCGGGGTAAGTGATATTCTCTGTAGGACGTACACAAAACAAAATGATTCTTATGCAGATAGCTGATTGTGGTAACGACCAGGGAGACGTTGGCTAGATTTGTGACATGGAAGGGATTGAAACGGTAAAGAAAGGCAACTCATATATCCTTCTACAACTCCACCACGGTTGACTGTAACCTCGTAAACACAGGTTTGGGCTATCCGTTTGGAAGTGCTCACAAGTAATGGATCGGATTCCAAATGGGATCCAACAATGTAAATACGGCACTGAAAACAATGTTGTTGGCTACGCGATTATCCTCATAACTAAGACGGGCATATTCATGGTATTAAACGTCAAATCGGTTGTCAACTACGATGGTGGACACCGGAACCGGCCACTTATAAAAACACATCCAAAACACTTATTGGACCGCAGTGAAAGCTGGATGATCTACAAGTGACCGATAGATTTCAGCTTATGACAACAAGAAGTGAAACAGTCAAAGAAAGTGAACGGTCGTTTAGACATGTGGACACGAACGGTAGAACGTGACAGGGACTAAGTGAACACTTCCTCCGCATCATGTCTGGTAGATATGTTACCGCTCGTCTGTTGGCTTATGATGATGAGGAAGACTTTCTATGAAAATAAACAATCACTGTGATTTTAAGGTGATGATGAGGTTTTGTTTAGGCTTAGTGTGCGCCCTATCCATTATGGAGGATAAATGAGTTACGAGGTGAATTATCTGATTCATGCTGTCAGTTAGGAAATGGTCTGTGATGTACTTGTTGGTGATATAGGTCAGGTGTAGACGTTTATGTTCAGTCTGAAAGATGTTAAATCCTGATTGTTTTGCAGATCTATTCATTTGTTGTTTGGTCTCGCAGCGCACCTCCTTCCTACTCTGGTAGATTTGCAGTATTTTTGCAACCAGTTAGGTGTTGTAACCGTACGATGTTGAAGAACGCCAAAGTTGTTATACAAGACGCACTCTCCAGTGATGTATGACTAATTATTGTCAGTCACATACTTGAAATGGTATTTACTCTTCTAAAGGACTGTGAGTGAACGGGCAAACGGTTGACATTTGTCCGACTTTTCTTTGCGAAAGTCCAGCACCGGACGAAAAACTGCGGTAATATTGTAAACTTCGGAAATGAATTCGCCCACTTGATATTACTGATTATTTATCTGTCTGTTACAACGGTTTTTTAATTACACTTACTTTTTTTAATATGTCTGTTTTTATTGTTGTCTGAAGTTGCTGAGGGTGTCTGAAGTGTGACTAACTCACTCCAAACAAACATCCCGGTGTTCGACCGTTTCAATAGGTAAAGTAACTGGTCGTGTGTCATCAAACCGAATGTTACTAGCCTTTCGCCCGTCGGAACCATGAGATGTTAGCCCGATCCGAACGACGAAATTTGGTCATATGTGCAACGAGACAGCATATGTAACTGCTATCATTCTGTCCTATATTTCCGCTTAGAAACTTATTCCATCGTGTTTCATGATCACGCTTGTTAACATCTCACGCACCAGTTTCCGAATACTCTGTTGGCCTACACACTTTGTGACGCGCTGTAGTGTCACACGTAAAGGAATATGGTTCAAATACCATGGTGAATTCACCATTCTCTTCCGACTGTCCCTTGGGTGCAACATAGCATACGCCTGTCCTTAAAGCAAGCGCTGTGTGATAAAGTCTAATGCGTGTGTGTGTGTGTGTGTGAAAGCTACAACGCGTGTCCTCTCACCTAACCCGTCTAGTCACCACGGTGCGGCAGTCGGTCTCTATTACGAACAGGCATGCAATCTGGAGGGATGATGCAAGTGTGTTGCCGTAACAGCTATGATGACCCAATTCTGTTCATTGACTTCCACTTGCGCTGGTTGCAAATGACTCACCCGTTAACCCGGTCTGAAACTTATACGAAAAACGTTAACCAGGCCACCCAATCACACACACACGAAGAATGCCACGTCACAGCTTGGTAACCTGTGTAATCAACGCGTACCCACTTCATGGTTGCGCATTTGAGACAGAGCAACAGTCATTATACAATTCAGCTGGTTTTTCGAATGGCCTTGTGAATTTAGATTGGGCAGACTGGAATAACGTCTGAGCAAGTCGACTAATGAGAGTTGGGAGCGAGCGCAGATGTGTACTTGTGTGTGGAACCTGATCGTTATAGGGTAACCTGAAAGGAACAAATAAGGCTGTATACACCTGCAGTCAACCCACGCAGGAGCAAACAGTGCAACAACTCTGCGTCAGGTTCTACAGCTGACCCATAGTTCGGGTAACGCCCAATGATCGATATCTATCAGCGACGGTCAAAAACTGTCGTCTTGGTAGACAAGTGGGTCACGGATGAGGGAGGCTGATCTGAAACATACGCAGAAGGTATACATTCAACAAACTTGTTTGGAGTAAGCTAATGATTAAATGTGGTAGCATGTTATGAGGCAGTCCAAACTGACTGGTCTGGTAGACACTTTTGCCCAATGTTCCTAGTACAGGTTTTGTTTGTAGATCTGGGTAAAGTGGAAGTTTAAAAAAAAATTTTCCAAGTCAGTTATGTGAAAGCTCCTCCGGTCAGTTAGGTTCCGAATTTAGAAATAAGCATATTTCTTAGATACTTTTTGCTGAACAGCAGCCATAGTGAATGAGCAAATAATGATCTCTCTTGCACAAATGCACTAAGTGATCAATTCAGAGAGTTTGGACCCTTTAATAAGATTAATGATGAGTAGTAGGAGATTTTGGTTTTCATACAGATTGAATGTCACCCTCAATTGATCGCAGCTGTCGCATCTTTCGAAAAGAAGCACTAGACTCTAGTCTAGGACATATTTCCAACAACCTGTCCATCAGTAAACGAGGACAAGCGACCAAGCACACCCAAGGAGCATGACCTTGAGAGACGAGCATTCGAATTCCATGATTACGATAAAATAAACCGACTATTCTAGGAGCAATCAGTCAGTGGCGTAAGCCTGATTAGAGTCAGTAGGGTTGTCAACAGATGCCATGCGTATTTGCGGGCACTCTCTACTTAGCACAGAGCAAGAAGCACTCAGTGAATATCCGTAGGCAAGAAAACCTATCACTGGTTCGGTAGCTGATGCAAGGTTCTAATGTCTTACCGGTTTAAATCTCACACTATGTACTGAGTGGAAAGCCAAGCTTGAACAACAGGAACTCCGTGACACAAATGATAGCTACTCTGAACAGTGATGATCTCGTTCGGCAGTCGTCAGGGTATGGAGGACGGGCGCATGTGCAATTAGGTTGGCTAGGACTAACGGACTAACGGTCAAAAATCACTCATACCTTGCCACTCGTGAGTATGATAATGGACTAATGAGACTGTGAAGTGGCACGAAAAATAAACAAGCGCCAATTAAAGATCGACTCTGGGAGCGGATAGAACCACTTTACACATGTCGATCGATTCTGAATTAGTTAAATTTTGTGCGAAGACCGAAGGATAGAATGTGAACTAAACTGGCTTATGTTTATCTGCAATTCAGCCAAGTAAGATGCCCATGCCTTTACGTACAGATGGATAGCAGCTTGGACTCCGAAGTCGACCTAAGATCCGGTCTATTGTTGAACTGAGAGAATACAGGGCTGAAAATCCTTGGGATAGGTGTATGATCATAAATCGTTAGATTATTTATGACGGGCGTCAAAGCTGAAAATTAGTACAAAACGAAACCGTTTTAAGTTATAATGTTCCTAGACGTATATTTGAATTTCGACCAGTTTCCTCATTAGACGGACAGTGACACGTCACCTGGGAAGTCACATACCTGGACCCCATCAATTCTTCGATGTTGGACGAAGTTGCAGGAATTGTTGCATCACATAACACGTCAGTTCGTTTGTGACCGTAACATAACAGATTGATGACAGTCGCTTATAAAATGATGGAACACGTCTAGATTTTATGTATGCAATGTGAAGCAACAGATCACCGTAACGTGAAGCGGTTCTTCGATGGTCAACTGAAGGAGCCTAGTAATGCTAAAACACAATAACGCGCGCTGCGTCGAATCTTCCTTGTAAGCCAATTGTACCGAATTGATCCGAGGTATTGTTTGGACCGTCCCCAGAGGTTAAGAGCACTGCGCAGTCGAGTACGATCAGCAGCGACTTGGAATGATACACAACTACACCTAGCATACAGGTTAACTGAACAGTTCCTGCGCTACAGAGATAAATCCGACAACTAAGCTATTTGGTCATTAAACGTATTGACTTGAATTTGGATTAACGAATTTGCTCTTGAATTTACTTAATGATAATGCCATGGCGACAGATTTTGGTAGGGTGTTCCAGAGTGTGCACGTCCGAAAGATCATTATGTAATGCTTGTAAGACAGGTGATCAGTTCGGTGTTGTATTCTCTGCCAGTCAGTGATGTGGACTTGGGATATCAAATTTCCTAACAAGTGGTGGCATTTGTGCATAAGTGCTAAGATCAAGTTAACTGTGATATGTGGATGGTATATAGGTTAAACCACCTGTCTGGATATGACAGTGAACTGCGGAATGTCCTTCGTTGTCTCCTCAGTCACTGCAGTGTACTGGTTACAAAACATGAATTATTTGAGTATGGACACCAACGATTAGCCCCATGATTCGCACGAGATGGGATGGAAGATGGTGGATGGAGGTGTGAAACCGGGATAAATGATAGATCAAGTATTGACCGGATGCACAAATATCACGACGACCACTGCATAAAAATGAGCGTTGTTGTTCGTGGTGGTGAACTGGTGGATAATGTGTTGGTTTTGACTGATAAACTGCTCCTTGATATCACTAGCGCTCTGGACACAACCTAATGACAAGCCCCTTAGTAGCTAAGACCAAGTATGGGTATTCGGCTCAAAGTGAGGACGTATCGGCAACGTAGATATTAACGAAGGCTTTATGAGTCGAGTCAAGTCAGTAATACTCTTTGTGTCCCAAGAGACAATGAAGAATCCAGTAATCAACCGAAGTAATAAATTGACATTTATAACCATGGAAGTGAAAATCATAGAGGAACAGAGGCAGCTGGAAACGACCGGTCTAGGGCCAGTTCATCAGTAGTAGCACTCACACTTCGTCTTCAGGACTGCAGTCAGTTCTGAAGAAATGGTTTTCGTAGGTTCATGTTAATGACAGTGTGGATCATCCAAGAAATTGGAAGTAAACTCTTAAGAACAGCCTGCCTCAGAAACCTACAGAATGGTACAGACGGCTTCTAGGCGCACTGCTTTAGTACTAGAGCCATGGTCTGTCGCATGATCTGAAGCTGTGACACTTTAAAAGCTTGCGGTCACAGGACAGTGAAAGATGGCACATTTGGACCAACCAATGAAGGCCATCTTTGGGACTCTCGTGTACTCGTTGAAAGACACTGAAGGCAGAACCATTGTCCATTTTTATCGTGAGTCCATCAGAAGACTTTGATCTACCAAACTGTCAGTTTATTCGAATCGCAGACAGAACCCAAGATTAGCTTGTGACCAGTCGGCTTTAACTAGTTATGAAGCCGTAAGAATACGTTCATGGACATTTCAGGCATTTTCAACAGAATACACTCATCTCGATACTTCTATTGCCTAGTAAGCAAACAGAAGCACTGTAACCATGTTTTGATGTTCTCATCGCCTCGTACCCTCCGGTGTCAGTGTGACAACTCCCCAGTACGCAACCAGTCACCGAATGGAGATGCGTGTTTGCTTTTTGAGGAAAAGCAGTCACCTGACCACATCAGCCAACGTTCAAAGTACGTTCGCGTTCATGCCCTTCAAGTCAATTAAGCCAGTCACGACAAGCGAGCTTACCCATTTGCGGTAGGATGAACAAGCCTGTCAAACGATGCCAACGCGCATGCGTGTAATGTACAAGTCATACTGGAGCAGGAGTCTACAGGTGTTCAACAGATCATTGCCATCAGTTTTAAATAAACGAAACAATGCATTAAGAAGCACTTTCCCCAACTTGTTACTTACCGAGAACATTGTCGTAACCTTCATTCTTATTATATAGAAAGAGTTATCAGGATGCATACACGCTGGTAAACTCATGTTGCTACCCAGGTGTTGTAATTCTTCATTCAAACACTTCAGGACTACAAAAAACACGCCTTAACAAAATATCAAAATCGTTACTTGTGTCTTTCTCTTTTAAATGTCTACACTCGTAATCAACGCTATTGCAAAACCTTCAAAATTGGTTCAGTAACTACTGATAAGTGGACTGCCTAAAATACACAAACCCAATGTCCCAACTTGGCCCATCATGTCAGTGCGCAGCATACCACAACACAAATTAGCCAGCTGGCTAGCTGATTTGATCAAAAAACAATTCAGAAAGTAAAGCGTGGAAGACAGTTTTGAATTTGTGAATTGTGTAGATGGTTTAGATGTTTGAAAGAAACTGATGTGTTCATGTGATGTGACGTCTCTGTTTGATAACATCTCTCTTCACGAAACAGTTGACAGCATCTGCGGATTTGTTTTAGACAGCGATGTTCCTTTTCCTATCCTAGTGAACGAACTGAAATCATCATGATTACTTCTGTGCACACAGAATTGTATGGTTCAGTTTTCGGATATTTACTTTTCGATAAGTGGAAAGTGTTGCAATGTGTAGTACACGGGGTCCACTTCTAGGGGACCTTTTGATAGCCAAAATAGAATTTACATTATTACACCAACGTCTGACATATCCTGTATGGACGACATCTTAGTCATTTATGTGGACTAAAGCGATTCAAATGTGCTTCTTGAAGGTGAATCAACCACATCCAAACCTGACACCAAACAGACGAAGTTAAGTAAGTAACTGTCTTACGTACGTGGACATCCTAGTCATCCGAAAATCAGATGACAAGATGAGAGGAGATATCCGCAGGAAATTCACTTGGATAGAACAATGTATGCACTTCGAAAGGTTTTGTCTAGTGCAGTAAAAAGGAAGCCTAGTTAGAACGCTTTTCTTACAGAGTTTAGAAGTTATGTATGAAAGACGATCTATCACCTGAGTTAAGCACATTGCCAGCTAATCTACACGTCAGGGGGTGTCTTGAACAATTAAGAAGTTACAACAACTTCATTACCCTAAGACTACAGATAACAAAGAGCACACTGAACTTGGAAAGCTCGATTGTAGGCGACAGCCAGTCAACAACAGGGAAGAAGCGTTGAACAGCCGCTGAATACAGAATGCATAACGTTGCAGAACTATGTGTAGTAAAACGAATGAGTTTTATCACTTATTAGCCAGGAACAAACAGTTTACATCTACTACGACTCGCTGTTTATAAGAATATTCGTATATATATATATATATAATTTGACAGCTGCAAACAGTTTTAAGTTATATATATATATATATATATATATATATATATATAATCACATTTCCGTACACTTTCCAGTCAGTCCCGTTCGAAAAGAAGCATTGGACCTGAGTTTCGCTGTTGTTAGAGCTTGTTAGTAGTTTATATTCTTGACACAACCTGGATTAGAACTCCGGCCATTCGTTCACCAGGCAACCATGTTGAACACTGCAACAATTACCTCATATCGAACAAGACCGAATTACTGCATGCAAAAGCTCAGCTACATTCGCTTGTGAACAATGTTAAAATTTCCGGATCACTTTGAGAGGAGACACAACAACTGTGCTGTTAAAACCATTTGATGGCCTCAGGGCTAAGATTTCTATTCAGGAAATGGCTAGCTGGAAAGTCTATGGGAATGCGACAGCTGCTATCAATTGTGAGTGATGTTCATTTTGATCGAGTCCTCTACTACTTATCAGTAGTCAACTACTTGTATAACCTCAGCATGAGTCACGTGGGAAAAGCGAAGTGATAACTAGATTCCCTGTCAAGTAACAAGTAAATGGTTACAAACGCCAGTATAGAGGCCAACAGATGGCACCCGGCATCATCAGTGACAGAGCACATAATCTCAACAGGACACAGAATCAACGTTTTTGAAATATTTGCTTTGACTTTCGGAACAGCCAGAAACGCATTCTCCAGTCTCCGAGGATTGGGTCATCAAACACCACAATCCATCTACGTGTTCAAAAGCAACTTGTTTTGACAATGCGGCTACCCCGATAACTGTCATTCGTTATTCTGCAGTTTCTTTTCTATCTGTCTAATTTGCTAAGTCATAACTTTCCCCCTGTGAAACTTTGTGTTCATTCTTCAGACGAGTTAAGCGTCCACGTATGATCAGAATGTACGACAACTAACTTTGCATCCCGTGAAAATCTGATTAAATCGTGTCAAATTCGTCCCCTCTCATCGTTGGACAACGCGTTACAAACCAAGGCTATTTCAAAGAATTACGTCTCATCACAGAATTCCATGCACTAGCGGAGCAAAGCTTCTGACAAAATTGGGACCACTCTGAGCAGCTATTTCTTCATCCTCTGGAACCTCATTTGGTACTGTTTTTTTTGCACAGGGATTATCTTGAAAGTTACACACGTTTAAGTTTCCTTTCGATGTTCTTTGGGTTTGTTACTTAGTCTCTGCAAGACTTCTATTGCACGCAAAACAATGCTTTCACAATTTGTCCCTATTTCTACTGAACTTCCAATGTTCTAGCCGAAGAAGTGTAAATTATTCATATAGTGTATGTTGTCTATATGGAAATTACTCTAAAACCAAGTTATCGCTAACCTGAACATATTTTTCAGTTCTGTTTGACGATAGTGTTTATGACTCGCCTGTTTGAGTTTGTTGACATCAATTGCAGACAACTTCTAATATTTGTTGTCGTTCACCTTAATAACTTCCACTGCGCACTTTATCTCGTTGATCGGTTCATTTGTACCATTTTATTTAGCATAATATAACCTCATAACTGACCCATTAATTATCGACTAAACTTTTGTAGCTAAACCACATTTCTTGCACACCGATGTCATATTCAGTCATCATTCAGAACATATTTGTTGCTCGATTCGGATATTTTTCAACACTAAGGACACTTCTCAAGGTATTTAACACGTGACCTGCCAATAGCTCTTGTGCGCGCCAATCCTTGTTCACTACTATATTTCGAGATTCTCCCTCACTGGATGGCTAAATAATAATCATAACCGTCATATATAGCAATGGATAAACAGGTACGGATCGGAGCCTACAAACCACTCGTGGCACAGGAACATTCCTGTTCTCTTATGGAGCCCGCCAAGGAATCTCAGGATGGTAACCTCGTTGTCGCCTTGACAACTACTAACGAAGCATTGGCCCCTGTCAGGGCGAATGCCAACTCAAACTTATCAGCGTATCAGACTTGCTTTCAATACTATAGAGAGTTCCGTAAATGTTCAGGTCTATGCAAGCATTTATCAGCACACTCGAAATTTAACAGATCACCTAGCATCATTACACGGAGCTTTCGGATTCCCGTGCTCCCGGCGCCGCGCTGAATTTACCTACCAGCTTGGTTTATCGCAACGTGAACGTCAACAGCATTACAGAGAAATGTAACGTAACCGTTTATCCTGTCCCCTTACAATAAAGGTTTATTGGTCAATGTTGCCAATTTGTTATGCAAATGACCCCTACGCTCATAGATCGAGTATGAAATATCGCTGTTCAGCCATCCCCAATCGTATGGCAAATCGATCGGTAACAAGGATTAAAAAGTGGCTGCAACTGTAGCAGTAGAAATTCCAGATCAAAGGTAAAAAACCATAGAGGCTCGCCCAACATTTTGATAGTAACAAGCACACTCACCAGATCAAGACGTCTGTGATCCCCCAAATTCTCCCTTTTTCCCTAATCCCGAAAGGTCTACCGGCGTTACCCACAATTACACAGCACATCAGCTATCACTCCGATTGACTCCGGCCAAACGATCTTCAAGACGCAACCCACATAAACGGCCCGATTCGAGCACTTATTTTTAGAAGTCCACTTTGTCAGGCAGCCTTGCACACCAAAACCGAATCTGCCAAATTTTGAGTCACCCCTATCAACCCGATTGACACAACCGGGATACTAGGACCCCATCGTACATTTGAACATCTTTGTCACGAACCATGTATCATTGTTCTTAGAGATCATCCAGGGAGGTCAGATTTCTCCATGCAACTGGGCACCCAACCTCCTCTACTCAACACCTTATCAAACGAACCTCAGTTGCTTTACTAGACATGGTCGTCGCCGTTCGAACATCAATCACAAAGAGTAACATCTGACTGGTTCCCAGGCCCACTTACTTAACCGTGTTCGAACCTACTAGATCGTCCAGGTGATACGCCCCACACAGAGACACATCCATTACCCAACAAAATACATACAGAACTATGGGATGCAGATTGGAGTCCAGACATGTTTACCGTACAGTAAGAAAACATCAAAAATCTAATGTCATACACATCCACGTACCTCTCTTTAAAGCAGTGACCGTTATCGTTTCTTCCAAGGTGTGATCGATCACAAAACCCTCAAGCTTTGTAAAACTTTCAGTGACCGGTCGGCTCACTATGAGGTGGATCCGTTAGATAACGAACCCGACCATGTTACATTTGTAAGGCGCAGTCGAAAATAGCAAGCGTGCATGGATTGGATTTGAATTGTGTGATAGGGCGTGTTACCGTGTTGTTAGCGCCATTTTAGTTCCAGTTTGTGTAAGTTGTGTGCATGGCTTACTAGGACTTTGGCTCATCTTTGTTCGTGTTGTCGAGCGAATGCTGTCGGAGGCCACCCATAGAATTAGTAGAATGACCGGATCTGAGAGAGCCGATGGTGGTTCACTTCAACTAACTGAGGCCATACATACAGACTAGTTATTGAACCACCATTGAACATCCCTGAAGTCGGAGTGGGAGTAGAGGTTCCCAAAGAGCTAGATGTAGGTGAGGCACCAGAAATAGCACTCAGCAGAGTTGTTTAACGCGCGAGCGGAACTTCTAAGCGTGCACGAATTGAATGTGTAGTGACTGTTACATCAGCGTTGTGCACGAAGATCCTGGATCAACGTAACTTCATCATATCCCCGTAATCTTACTATTTTTGGTAATTCTAGTATCGTTACATGTCGCGTAATAAACGTTTGGATACAGTCTTTGCCTGCCTTTCTGACATGTTATACATTCCGCAGAGCAGCAATAAAATGACTACAAGCACGTTCCGAAAACGATTCATTCAAACCACTATATGAAGAACGACCAATTTGTCTCCATCTCGAAAAGAACCATCAACAGAAGTTGTCAATAACAAATTTCCGCCAAATGAAGACCAGCAAGACGGCAGAAGTACATCACGAGAGACAAAAACAGACAGCACCTACGGCTAGTACAATTTGGACATACATACGAATTTTACAAGAGGAGAAAGAACACAACAGCAACTATATTTGACGGGCATTATATACTGAGACCATCAACAGTTGGATGAAACCACATGGTGGTCAAGTAACAACGTGGTCACGAAATATGAAGACCCTGACTGCTCCACTGAGCAAAGTGAGTAGATATCACCTGCTTGGATGGGGTCCTCGTGATCACTCAAACCGCTAGTTAAAAAGGCTATCTGATACGGCGATGTGTCGCAGTCGATAGCGTAGCTGCATCCATACCATTTCTAATTCTTCCGTTTAGTCTTCTTTTATTAATTTTCAACCTTCTCAATAGCGTTTTCTTCTGAGATATTCCACATCACTGTTGAGGTGTGCGGTGGCCAGAGCCACAGTACCTTTTGGTCAGGCTCATGGCTGTCATGATGATGAAATTTGACGGCCGATGGACAAATGCCTTTGCTGACCATGAACAGAAGTTTCCCGGATTACTAGAGTGTGGTCCAGAAGTCGGTGACAACCGTCCTCCATGTGACCGTGACCCCGCTGTTACAATCTCCGAGGCCGAATTCATCAGGGCGATCTGTTAATTGGGAGGATCTGTGCCCGAGCCCGACCTTCTCGCATCTGTCAAATTGACTCACTTCCGAGCAAAATCACTAAAATCGTTTTTGAACTCGCCATTGATGACTGGAAAACTTCCTCCGCAACTGAACACTACTCGATTAGCGCTCATATCTAAGATCACCATTCCGCCGACGTAATCTCATTTCTATTTGTCTGATGGTCATAAGGTGCTTTCATAAGACCCTATTCAACCGTTAGGCCTCTTAACTCCCCTCTGACCGACAGCAGTTTAGGTTCCCAAATCATGATGTGACTTTTAAGGTGACAACCACTCTCCACACTCCGCTTCGATCCTCACACAACGCACTGCGATTGTTAATTAACGATCACTGATATATCAACACTCCATACAACTACCTACATTCAGTTAACGAATCTGATAAATCTCATTTTGAAAATAAAGCTTTTAACACCCCTATCGGTTAGAATGGCATCACATGAACTTCTGCCATCTTCTTCTGCGTTTGGTTTTGCCTTAAACACATCCGGAAACTAATTAGATTATCTGGCATATGCAGATAATATCATACTATCAGTCGCCTCGAGACACGCTGAAATGAGATTGGAACACCTGCAGGGCAGTTTGACCGAACTCGGTTTGACAATGAACCATTCGAAGACCCTGTAAACAAAACCAGATAGGAAAAGATGGACCATTGTTCTTGACGACCGACCCTTGGAAGTATGTGCGTCTCCTACAAAAGTATCCAAAGTCCTGGGTAAACTGTTCAGCTGGGAGAAGTCTTGTCAACACCTGCAGACCTGTCAAAGGTGCCACAAGGGGTGACGGCAACGCCAGTAAACCCACGGCATAGGAACAAAATCTTGTGGAGACATCTACTGCCGACAGTAGTTTATCTACAATGCCTCAGCGTCATCCCTAAAGACATTCACATGCTTAGATCGAGCAGTGAGGATAACCATTGAGAAATAGCTGCGGCTGGCCAAGGACACATCCAACACCTTCGACTGATCTGACATTAATTCTAGCGCCGTCGGGAGATTCCATCATAAATTTCGTGTATTTCTGCGTACATCACGTAACCTGTCATCAAGAAGTTGAATACTACAATGAATTCTTCGTAACCCCTCATCCCAACAACTTAATTGCCTTGCACTTACACCAAAATCAGCAGCCGGAACGGTTATTACGACCAAAACACAAGCAAAGGTGGCATAAAATGCGGCCTCTGCGATGCACTCGATGTTGTCTGCTTGCCACATTCTGCAACGACGACTGTCGCACAACCGGCTATGGAACTCCTCCAGGATCTTTCACACGCCTACATAGCAGAGCGGCGTAAGTTAGGGCTGGCGTGTTGCCGAAAGAAATTCCTTGTCCACGTGACCTCCCAAAGTCGACAAAGGGATCAGAATGCTGATATGATACTAGCCATGAACGTTCGTCTCGCACACTCCAGTCATGCCCTCTTGTATACTCTGACAGATGCAGACGATACAGCATTGTAGCTGCTTTAATAATCCGTAGACTGTGAAGGAGAAGCCACTCAACGACCCCCAGAACCCGGCATCACTATGGCTAACTGATTTCATCAACCTAATGCCCTTATGTGTAATGACGACGTAGCATTCGATGTCGATGTGGTCATTTGTGATCCCTGCAGAATAGATACCACAGTCAGATTGGAGAAGAATAAATACCGTTCTCATGACGTATTTCAACGTATATCTACTTATCTTTGTTCCTGGAACCACCCCTTCTTCAAGATAACATGTCTCGTTGGGCTTAGTAACAGAAGTTTCACACATCTATCACCAAACAAATTTCCCAAACAAGTGGGTCTCTCAAAACTTGGTGTCTCAGATGTTTCCGCAGAACTTATTCAAGGCATCCTCAAAATATGTGATTCGGGTACGACAGGTACCTCGTACTTGTGTGACACACCCATACAAATTTCAAAAGCCTCCACTTCGGATACGCTGCCTGAAACATGCTCCATGAATTACAATATCGAAGCATGCATCTCATTTACTCAAGGACATTCAGACTCAATCTTGGCGAATCATGCAACTCCCAAATCTGAGAGATGTATGCTTTTCGGTAACAATAAATTGCTAATGATACTCCACCGAGCATTACATGATTCGCGTCTTCTCATTGTGTTATTCAACCTGCTGATGTATTGACTCACGCATACCCGAAAATTTTGTGTGTCGAAATTGGATAACCGACATGGGCTTGCTGCACTATTACCTCGAAGCTAAATGTACACTGATCGGACGGCAAGTCATCGTTCGTATCCAACGTGTAACTCACCCATGGAATGAAAGAATAAGTCGGTAGGCTTATGTATCCCGATTCACAATAACTACCCTAAGTATTGCCTTAATCATTCATATGGCCAGCCTTAGCAAACTGCCGATTAGTGAAACCACCGGAGCTTACAGAGCTGTGTCTTAAATTCTCATCACTTTTAAGTGAAGCTGAAAACACAAAGCGACCAATTGGCTAACACCGGGTTCCACACCATGGATAGAGCTAGTCCTGCTCCGACCGGAATGTCACCTTGACGTTCACTGCACGACACAGTGAATGAGAATGGTATGAACGTGTGTGTAACTGGACGGATGTGTTCCGAAGTTAATATTTGAGGTCGAGAGCTTCGGATGCATACCATGAACAGAAGCCATTTGTAGGCTCAAACCCAGGTTGCCTTGGTTACTTCTGCTGACAGTAGTTCAATAGTACGAAGTCCACATTTGACCAAACACATCCAATAACAGTCAACGACTTGCTGTGAAGAAACCGAAGAACGTGTTCATGAATGTCATCAACTGGCAAACAGGGTGGGACAGCGGAAGTAAAAATAAGAAAATATCTGTATGCCGAATCGGCCATGTATAAAAATAAATGATAAAATATTGATCTGTTAAAAATGACAAAAAAGATCGAATGTGCCAAAGTTAGGCTCGGCATAAAGGTTCTAAGTCCATTAAGGTGTACAGCTGGAACGGAGGTAAGACAATATTCACTCTCTCTGGTTTGACTGGATTCCCACTAACATTTGTACCAGTCAGTCGAACGTCTTTCAGACGCCATGTACAATATGCCTTTCGAGCCATGACAGGCCGCAACCAGAAACAATGCGAACGGAGAAAAGCAGGAGAGTTGAGGAAAGCACGAAGGGCGAGTTCCAAACAAGATGCGCGGACGTCCGACGGAGGAGCAGTTGCACCAAGTTGAAGTCGGAAACAAGCGCCGCCTGTTGGAGACTGAAGACGACGGACAATTGTTGCCAACTGTACGCATAGTCGGGTCCAAGAGGTTTGATTCCATCCAAACAACAAACGGGCATGTTTATTTGTTTGCCAGACCGAAGAAACATGGTTACTGGGCGCGTGGTCCTCACCTAGCTGGACCAAGACGATACCACTTCCATCGCTCATCATAAATCGCATGGAAATGGCCATCTGTGCGTCAGATCGTGATAACATGAGCCGTACTGTAGAAATAAACAGTAGGAGGGAAGGTATCGATTAAGTAACTATAAACCAGGATGCCAGAGATTGTCATCAGTTAAAATTACGCGCGAGAAAAACTGGAGAGGGAAAAGACGAGCCTAGATTAACTATAAGTTTCAACTTTTTCTGGTAGGTCGAAACATTTCATGTGTAAAACATAGATAATGAAAAATTCGAATGCTCTTAGAGGTAAAAAAACGCAGCTACAGAAAACAACATTTTCACGCAACAATGTTTTGACAAAGAAGTTAGAAAGGCGGATACATCCAGTGGGCTCGGAAGTGTAACGGATGGGATAAAAACTGGTTGTACTAGAAAAAAGAAAACCAGTCTCACGGATAATCAATGGCCCTGAGTTGTAGCTTTCGATCATTCGCGGACTAGGTGGTAAGTATGAAGGATCATCCTATCCCTTACAGTAAACATCGAGAAAAACAACAATAGCTTCAGCTGTGGACAGAATCCTACGCTTCACTGCCCTCGATTGGATGGCTTTAACTCGGTAGATTGGGCGAAATGCGTCCATCACATTGACCGAGTGATTCGAATCCACCAGGTGCGATAGTATGGCACTGTTGACAGACTTCGTTATACCACTGTTCAGCCAAGCTGGGTGGTGTTCCCGGACCCGTTCGGATAAGCGTCTGGTCGTGTGGCCTACATAACTGGTTCCACAGGAACAAGTGAATGAGTATACACAAAATGAGGCTACAGAAACAGGCACTTTCTCTTTTAGTCGTGGGCACAAAACCGGATTGGATGTGAAGTGGACACGTAATTTAGCCGCGTAGAACGTTGAACTAACTGCTCTCGTGAGTCTACGTGTAATAGTTTCCGCTAACGTGTCACCCTTGAAGGGTGACCCGATGTGTACAGTTTTCTTTTCCGCTTGATACAACTGGCCCCTTTCACTTTGCTGTTGCATAGCTCTGTTTAAAAACCTTTCCGGGTAGCCATTTTGTATGAATACTGTACGTATGAAAGCCAACTCTTCGGCTATAGTATCACTCGTGCAAATTCTGACCACTCTGTCCGTCAAACAGTTGATTAGATTTCTTTTCAGGGCGAGTGGTACAAAACTATTGAAATGAATGTACTGACCATTCCACGTACCCTTTCTGTATATCGCGCGTTGAATTGAGCTATCCAAGCGGCGACGCAAACGTACATCCAAAAAGTCTAGTTGATTATTTGTTTCAATCTCCAACGTGAATTGTAAATTTTGATGCGCGGTGTTGAATTTGGCCAAAATCGAGTACGCACAAGATGTCGTCCACGTATCTCTTATAGAAACTATATTGGGCTATCGCTGAACTCAATTGTTCGTTTTCTAACTTCGCCATGAAAACATCCGCAAACAGTGGTTCCAACGGCGATCCCATTGCGACACCGTCCTTCTGTCGATAAATTTGTTCGTGAAACTTAAACTGCACGTTGAAAGTGCACAGGTAGAGTAACTGTTTGAGATCGGTCGGTGGTATCTGAATATCTAGGTCAGAATCCTCGATATAATCACGTAGATAATCTATAGTCTCCTTCAGTGGGACGTTCGTAAATAAGGATTCAACATCAAGAGAAAGCATCGATTGACCACTCAAGTTGATATCTTTGATTGTATTCACCAGATCAAATGTGTCGCGTAAGCTACGGGTCGAGAGTTTCCGCCTAACGGGATCTAGTAATTGTGATAACCATTTGGCTAATGAGTGATATGGAGAGTTAGACATATCCAAAATTGGTCTGAGCGGTACCCCAATTTTGTGAATTCTTGGTAATCCATACAGCCTGGAAATCATGGTTCCGGTGAGGCGAATTCTTTCAAATGTAGCAGAATCAATAATTCCCCTCTGTTTTAAACAACGTAAGGACTTCGATATTGTTTTCTCGATCTGAGGGGTCTTATCTTTTTCACCAGCTGTTTTCTGAAACTTGGTTTGATCTTTTAATATGGTGCTCATTTTGTTAATGTAATCCGCTTTGTTAAGCAGGGCGATACCAGCCCCCATATCAGGCCTCGAAATTAGGATGTTCTCATTTCTACTACTGTCGCACCTGGTGGATTCGAATCACTCGGTCAATGTGATGGACGCATTTCGCTCAATCTACCGAGTTAAAGCCATCCAATCGAGGGCAGTGAAGCGTAGGATTTTGTCCACAGCAAAAACAACAATGCCCGAGAAGATTGTCTACTTGGGGCTCTTGATGCCAGAGGACTGATGGAAGCCAAGCAGAAGAATAAATCTTCTACAAGTTAAATGCTTTTTTGGAATATTCTGTAGGATGTTCAGGAGACGTTCATTTTTAGACAGATAAGCAAGAAGACCATGAACCACGTTTGAAAATAGCTTGAAATCGGAGATTCTGATGGTAACATTCGCAACACTGGGTTTCAAGTCCAGTTAACCGTATAGGTTTAAGCAAAGTGGATGTATGCCTCATATCCAATAGAGTCAAACGGTAGTAGCAAGCATTATGATGGACGGGGATAAAGATGAAACGGTGGAAAGAATCTTCCTTCCCACATATGACAACAGAAACAGACCTTAGAGGACGTCACATGCGCAACTTACCAGTTTCCGTCACGTCTGACGACGAGTTTTCAGAACTCAAGCTGTAACAGGCGAACTCTAAACATCTGACAATCAATCCCCGAACGCGTATACAATGTGGGGAAGCGTCTGTCCAACTGGAGATCAGCCAGCTCAGAGTAGGAGATACAGAACCAACACGTATTCGGAAGGCCTGACAAATGTCACAATCAGGCCGCGATCGTGAAAGCAGGACCATACTATTTTGGTCAGGAGTGCGATTCGATTCCCGTCTCGTAACTGTCTGAAAAATCTCAATGCGAGATATGCTGGAGGCAATCAGCCTTATCGAAGAGTGGTTCATATGGGAAAGCTGGATTTGATAAGCTCGCATCAAGGTATAGGGACGGCTACAGCACAATGTCTCAGGCCATGGGTTATCACAGGGCAAAAAAAGCTGGATCAGCGAGTTCAAAGTCATAACTTCTTGGTGATCGTTAACCGATGCCCACTGATCGTCATCAGTTAACCACAAAAGCCATCCTTGAGGACCATGTGACTTGTACACGATTAAGGCTTGCAAGTTTAGTAATTCCGAAATTGGACTCGGTGCACGATCAACCAACAACTTCAATTGGAACACAGAAACCAAGTGTTCACAAGGAAACAGTTTTGGTAAATCGGATACTTGAGTACTGACGTGAAGTAGATACTGCTTGTTTCCATCGAGTGGCTTCCATGTGAAATTATATGCGGTCTCCAAAGCAAATGCACAATACCAGCGCAACGCAACAGGACCTGACAGAATTAAATTCGTTACAATCCTATTACGAGTTAAGGAGACACCCAAGACATCGTAACAAATCAGATCAACTGAATCAGAAGTACTCGATCGGTGCGGACTTCCCAGACGTGTCAGTTGGATAGTGTCTGATTTCGAGGTGCTGTTCAAAGACGACGTTTTCAGTTGCTCCACGAGATCATGGTCTTCAGACCATTCCAACAAACAGAAGGTATTTGCGACAATGTACTGGTACGAGAAACTCGCATCCGATGATCTGCCAGATTCAGAGGAAGGTGTAAGTGGTTGGGGAGAAGTAAACAGAAAGACAAAATAACTAATATTCGAAAGATCACACTTGGTATCGATGTTAAAAAAATTCAAATGAACGTAAATACCAGGTTTTTTGCGAGTGGTGCGGCAACGAAACTCGCGATTCTCCAAACAACAGTCCATGACGACATTTCTAGCCGACCTCAACAGTTAATTCATTCCCACTGATGGGAAACACTGAATGTAAAAATTCCTAACTTAGACTAACACGTCGAGATTCATGTGCCCTGAAGAACTCATAATTCAACAGTTTGCACTGTACGATGAATTAATTGACAATGCCAATGAATATCGCCTGTGCATGAACCTTTGTCAACTATACTCAGTCTTGGTTAATAATGTCGTGCGCATAAAATTTAGTCTAATCTCATGATTCATTCACGGAGCAGAAACGCCTAATCGATTGTCGGAAACCGTGATTCAGTTAAAAAATTACATTTAACCCGAGTGATCTAAGTGAATGAGAGTGCATTGAAAGCTGCCCTGTTAAGGATCGATTGAAGTTTTGGATTAGTACGGGAACGCATTCTGACCCAAATCGAGATGATCAACTCCGTGTATTTAGTGCTCTTAAAATACACGAATATAAACAGATGCATTCGGGCTTACAATAGTTAGTGAAAATAACACTGAACTATTTGAAGCTTCAGATCTAACCAAGTTAAGAAAACTGGAAGAAACAGCAACCATCTGACATTTTAAGGATGCAGCCAGCGATAACCTTCAAATGAAAAGTGGACGCTGCCTCGAATAACAACAGTCATTGAGGGTGCAAGGCAGTTTCGAAGACCCTAAGTTTGAGACCCTACTTGTTCGAACCGCTCCATACAGCTAAACGCTCAACTTTCGTGGCACATGGTAGCATATTCCCAGGACATTCGAGATGAACTCGTAGGCACCTTCAAACATTCCTCACTACCTATCGCGGCCCGATCACAATCGACAAGAGCCAGTTTGTAACCAACAAGTCCAAACTATAAGTCGAAAATCGAGGATGTTTTCCAATCTCCGATAATTGCACACTACAACAGGGGCTCAACTTCGGAGACTAGCTATCGTAAATCAAAACGAAAACAGCCAGAGAACAAAGTCGCGTTGGGTTGAAATACAAATAGCCGGGAAGAACAGCTGTTAGACTCTTTGAAGGAATCTAAAAGAACCAGGACATAGGCTGGGTACGCTGTGTGAAGCTGGTATGTGTTGATTGATTGTCTTACGTGAAACAAATAATAAACCACGATTCATGTGAAACGAAGTCCAAAGTAAGGGTCACGATGATCAGTGCAAGGTTGATGGATAGGCAATACGAATCACCACGTTTTCAGTTCCTACAGAGTAGAACCGATAGTGACCACGATTTCACACGATTATGTTAACGATTTTTTGAGCGAACACTATCGACTGTAACCCAACCACCAGATATTCTGTCGCTTGACTGCACCATACACCACAGGCTCTACATCAAGATGATGGAGTACTGATTAGATGCCCTGGTTCACCACGACTACCTTAGTAGAAATGTGGCTCGTCTCCAGAGCCCTCTCTCACGATCCGGAACAACGACGATGATTGAACTTGGAATCAAAGAGAGAGTGATGGAGCCTACCTATCTAAGTAGAACCAGAATCGTCTTTATCCATGCTTTAGATACGTGTCAGGATATAAAAGCGAAGTCCAACACAATGGATGGAAAGTATTCATACCCAAATCCTACTGGTCTCCATTTCGTTTAATTCGAGAGATGTACAGAAAAAAACTATCGGGTACGACCACAAATGACGCAGGACGGACAGACACGGGCGCGACTGGTGCAGACTTGTAATGCCTGCGGAGTGATATTAATTATTTGAGATTAGTTACGCTACTTCTCCGATTTTAAGTAGTTGGAATGTTAATATATTCTTAGATGTGATGAACAGCACAAGGGGGACATCGGAATTGAACACCTCGCCCTAAACCACGATCTTCCCAGTCACAGACTTCTCAGCCAGCCCATATTGAAAACTGACACCAGATTTGAGTTCTTCTTCTGGTAAAACTCCTCATTCGTATCCGATATCTTCTCACGAAGTGAACCCAGGCGAGTGTCACAAGGCGTGTGAATGGCAGAGTTTAACCGCATTTGAAGTGAGGACAATAGCGTAGGTATCAACGCAGCTGCCTCGTAAGAACGTGGGTGTGAGCTAAAATTCCGCGCGGGATATGCACTACCAATGAGTTCGAGCAGGAATGAAATCCAATCCTAGCGTTTACTTTCGGAGGGGACCAAATGAAAAATTCACATGCGATCAACTTAGTGGTGTCCAGTTCATATCCGTTAAGTACCTTACTACCTATCAGTAATGAAAACATCTAATATGCCAGAAGGCTTTTGCGCATCTTAACATGGACGCTACAGTTGGGCCTTGTTGAAATCAAGACTGAATGCGATAGACGGGACAACGAGAAAAAAGTAGCTCACAGTCGGAATGCACGGTTGAACCCAACTGAAATTGAAAACACGAACTATTACAGTGCCGATACATCTGCACAACACACCCACCTCGATTAGGCGACAGGCAACTCACTGCGTAATTTCGCGGCACATACACCAGTTCAGCAAGGCGATGGCTGTTCCGTCCTCAGGAAGCACGCCGTTCGCAGCAGAATCGTGACGGCAATGAAATCGACCGATAACAAGAGGAAGGGAGCACGGTATATTTGGATCCACCTCCGCAAGCACAGACTGTGATGATTCGCGCGCTACCAATGACAAATGGAAGCACAACTCAGTGTGGTGCCAAAACAGACGACCAATGAGCACAGGTCCAGACTGGAAGCGGTCCGCTGGTTTGCCACCTAGAGCATAAATGGTTTCAAGTTGCCATCGTTCATCGGGCGCCAGTTGAAGAGGAGTGTCAGCAGACTCTAGTCTACATAAGAACAATGCAAAAGATGACTTAGGGGAATCTTAACGCTTGAACGAGTGGTGGTGCGTGCCAAGCCAAAGTAAACATACAGACCGTTTGCTATCAAAATATGGGAAGGTTGATAGTTGCATTCTGAAAAGAACAACAATCAAGTAAACTGTAGTCAAACCGCCGTATGTCACAACCTTGCTTGAGTAACGTTTATCTTTAGAACTGTAAAAATGAAGTAGCTGACGAATAAAAGATTTCCACCGTATTCAGTGTCATTCGCTTGGTCAGTCTACAGTAGAAAACGCAATTTTACAGCATGCATACACTAAAGTGTAAAACCAGACCCGGTATTTTGAGGAAACTGCAAACAAACAGAAGCATCTTTCAAGTTTTTGGCTAGGAAGCACAAAAAGACGCGAATAGTTGATAGTCGTTTGAGGCAGAGCAACGTATTGGGGCTCAAAGTTCTGCGTCAATGGAAACTACCAATCACCTGCCAATACAGAGGCGGATCAGTCAACATCATATTACCAGCTGCTAATATATATATTGACGAGCCACAGAGAATGGAGACACTGACGATCAGTAAACGTGAATAAAAACAACTGTCGTCACCAGAAGGACGATCAACAGAGGGTAACGAAAAAGTACTCGCGCTTTGCACATTCGCATGTGGGATGCTTGGGTCGCATTGCCAAAGTGATCCCGTGATGCATAATCTGAACGGGACAAGCTGGATGGCAGTACGATCACACAAAATGTACTTAGAAAACGTCAGTTTGATCTCCAGAATGCAGTTGTTAATCTATTGTTTATACTTCCAGATACACAAAAACAGCTTCCCAGGTGGGTACACATTCTCCCGAACATATACATCATTTAAGTTGACATTTAAAGTTCTCAAATGAAAACGTGATGGAAGAAAATAACAACCGCCATCACGAAAGCGCAGCTACCGAACATGAATGCATGCACATGACTGTCGCAATTTCCAGATGTAGTGGACAGTCTATACTCAGGACCCGTTACAGCTTGCTCGAATCAACTTCAGAAAGACAGATATCGGAAAGAGCGCATGCAACGGTACGACGTATACTAATTCATCATCATCATAGATAGCAATACATCAGTGGTTCACACTGATGCTTAACTGCCACACAACCATGAAGAAGAATAAAAAGCAAACCCTGTATAGGAAGAGTGAAGAAAAGAAAGGGAAAGGGAAGGGGACCTAGTCACTAAAAATATCTACGTCTACATTCAAACATACAACATCAAGGCGCCTGCACCTTGCAAACAAACAACCGGGCTGTAAGTGAAAGTAAGGCGTCATCAGCAAGACAGCTTCCTCACGGCTTTCACCGCCCCCTATAATTAAGTGCGCTCATTTCACAGACAACTCGGACAAACAACGACTACATTCACGCCACTGAACTCGGTTAGCCCCCATCTCATCTAACCTCTCAAGCCACCGACTCTGCGAATCGCGAGGGCCCCAGCCAGGAAAACGAACTCGATCTACAGTAGCCAACCCCTTCGTGAACGACTTCATTTGTCTACGCCAGGTCATCACCTGTCCACCTCAATCCTTACGCCAATCGGTCGAAGCGGCGGCAAACAGTGCTCGGTGTGGCAGACGACTACCTGGCATCCTTAGTACATGACCTAAACATCTAAGTCCGTGCAAATGTAGTGATTGAACAAAAGAACTCGTTTGGTAATCAGTGCCAAACACCCGCTTCCTAACCTCTTCGTTGCTTACTCGCTGGTCCCACCCGATACGACCGATTGAACGCAGACATCGGTGGTGAAACACCTGAAGACGGTTCACGTCTTCTACTCTGAGCGGCCATGTTTCGCTGCCGTAAAGTAATATAGCTCTCACTGTTGTCTGATATATGCGGCCCTTAAGTTTCAGAGGAATACGTGTCTGCCGCCATAAGTGCCTCAGATTACTAAACACCGCCCTAGCCTTGGAAATACGCGCCTCTATTTCATTCCCTACACCTCCGCCGCCGCCGCTGATGCAGCTTCCCAGATACACAAACCGGTCAACAACTTCCATGACTTCATTATCTAATATTAAATCTACGTAGTCACAGCAATCTTGCAGAAGCATTTTGCATTTTGAGGGTGCGAAGCGCATTCCGAAGTACTTAGCAGAACGCTAAATTGCGTTCAGCGTTGCTTGTGCCGCTTGAAAGTTGTCAAACAGCAACACCTTATCGTCAGCATAATCAAGATCAGTCAGTCTTTCACCAAGTAGGAGGTCCACATCGGCGTCATTTGAGCAACGCAAACAGTACTCCATTAGTTCGTCCATGACGAAATTAAACGAAAACGGTGAAAGGGGACAGCCTTGACGTACGTCGCTCATGGTGCTGAAACTATCAGACAGCTCACCGTAAACCCTCATCTGAGCTGCAGTATAAGAATAAAGTGCCGACAGTATGTTCACATACTTAGTTGGTACACTCATGTCTTAAAGCGACTCTAAAAGTGTAGATCGATCTACCGAATCGAACGCACCTTTATAGTCAAGAAATATGGCAATTGCTGGCCGGTGGTACACATGACGTCGCTCCCAAATTTGACGAAGGGTAAAAATATGATCTATACATCCCCGGCCAGGACGAAACCCTGCCTGTTCTTCTCTGATGTTTAACTCCCGAGCTGCAGTGAGTCGGATACTTTGTAGCAGTGTCTTATTATCTTTAGTAACGTATCCAGACGCGCGGATGAACTCTGAAAACCGTATGTGAACCGTTCTCGGTTTTTCATCAAGTGGAAGTGAAGTTCACACAAATGATTAGCGCATCATCCACTAATCCTCAACAGCTATACAAGCGCTGAAGCAAATGCACTGTGGCAGTCGAAACTCGATCATTTCCTATAGGGTGGACGGTTTTTCACATCCATTACGACCAGTCCATTCTTCCGTTGCTTACCGATTACCACAGAAAATAGCGCCCGTTCAATCAAAAAGGAAGGCAAAAGTGGAGGTCAATTACAGCTGTTGGAATTTAAAATCTAACACAGCACGAGGTTTGATTCTGTGCAGCAGCACAAACTATGTATGGGCTCGACAGTGAATAGATGTAGGGGAATATGTTTTGATGATATGCCGAATGGGAAGGTTATGTAACCTGACTTTCTACGTTCCAATTCGTGATAGTTAAACTAGAGTTACCGAAAGGTGGACTCGAAGCTGTTAGACTGTCAAACATAATTAACGTGACTAGCGGTTTAGGTTGTTACAATGCAAGGAAGTCAAAGGGTGTTGGGGCACGAATGCTACTACAGCTGGTTTGTGAAAGATTACATCTATTAACATATTCCTCATCCGGTACAAACCTCAGCGTGAATAATGAGAAGGTTACCTACTGGCTTCCATCAGACCGGATCGTAGGAGTGTGTGGTCACGCACGACTAACCGCAGTAACATACATAAACAATAACGCGCTTGAAAAGATGATACTACGATTAGGGTCACCGTTTACCATAAGTGGGAAGAAAAAGACAATAAAAAAAGGAGTGGATCCAACTAGCAACAGCGTGGATGCAGACACGCATCTGACAAGATTTGAAATACTAAGCCAAAGTCTAGAATTCAATGTTAAACAGCGTTCTGTTCGTTTCTTCAGGTTGTGATGAATCTAATGATTCAAAAATATGTAAATTTATTTCATACTCAATCGAACAAACTATGGTATTCGATACGAGGACAATTTAGAAGGAAGATTCTGAGGACTGTGAGACACGTACGGGCTGTGAGCAAACCTGGGTATTGGCATACCTCAAATCGTCAAGTTGTTTAATCCACGTGTATCCTTTTTGATCAGATGTTTGCGAGCAGGACGTTTGACGTAGTAGACGACCACGCCCATCTGGCCAGTGTAACCAAGTGGTATTGGGAGCATCGTTTGACGGAGATTCCGCGGTAAACCGCTGGACTACATCCATGAGATTTAGATAACAGAAGGATTCTGTGGCAGTTGTCTTCCATGTGGCAGCTAAGAAAGGGAAGGCAATAAACTCTTCGGTAAATTGAGGCTGGTCGGCAGATTGGACCAGAAGCTGATTAATAATCCAATGCCTGATATCATCACCGGTTGAGTTGATGGGCTAGAAGAGAAGGAACAAGTCGAGTGTAGGTCGGAATCATGTAGAGCGAAAGCAGTGACTAACATATGGCTTAACGAAGCGGATATATACACGAGAAAGAAGACAGTAGGTCATCATATCGCGGGATTTAACAACCATTGTCTGCCATTAGAAATTTCTGGGAACGACAGAAACTTAGTCAAGTCCAACTGAGTGCAACAATAAAAAACTCTTGAACACAAACAAAGGTGACATAGAAAGCAAACGACAAGCAGTCAGTAGGTCAACCTTATTTCTAGTTCACGAAAACAGTGTGGAAGATTTGTAGAGATTTCCTTATTTTTTTTGCAAACGATGTTTCATCTTGTGTCACCTTTGCATGTTGTTCAAATTGATAAAAGTGACCTTGTAATACAATACAAATTTTGTGCACGTCGGCCTGCTCTTCTCTCCGCTGCGCAGTCGTTTGACAATACTACACGGATTTATCAGCCATTTTTTTTTAGCTCCGTTGTACTACGAACATCGTCGCATCCTGGATCGCGCTTCAACAGCCCACGGCAACTCTGTGATGTTACCCACTTCCGGATATTGGTAATTTGGAATATTGTGGTAGTCATCTCGGACACTTGTGAACACTTTCCTGTAAGTCAAATCCTTTTGATTACCATAACTTGCTGGAACTTTGTAACTGTTCTGTCTCATTCGTACATTTCGTTATCACCGATAGCCTAGTGAGTTACACTCGCATTTGCCTAGTCTATTCAGTAACTCGTCTTGACCACTACAGACTCACTGAAGTTCCATCCGGATACAAAAAGCTGACTTGAAAAACGGTGGTGTGACACGAGATGGGATAATATGAGACTTGCAATGGGCGAACGACGGAAAGATAAACGGGTAACAGATCACTTCGTGCATTTGAGAAGCTATACGGTCAGCGGCATGAGTATTAGAAGTGAGAATAGAGTTCACTATAACAGTCTTCACCAACCTGGATCATCGTTAAAGACGCAAAGACAGTTACGTTAAACACAGTGGTAAAATTTAGACGGCCACAATCTGAGGCGGTTTACTTTAAGGTTACTGAACGTGGTCACTGAAGATCGTGCTGCTCCACATAGATGTTTGAGCCTAATAGCACTCAAAAGAAGGGATCGAAGGGTTTTTGTTTATAAGAGACAAAGTACACATTCAAGCGATGAAAATGCATACATTCGCTTAGTCAACGTATTAGGAAGGTTATCCCCGTTTATTGCTTCGTACACTCTTTGCCGAGCCTGCGGTTCAAGGACACAAGACAGTAAATGACCAGTGGGTGAAGTTAAAAAGAGAAATAGAGGCAGCAATCAACACGTCAGGAACAGTTTGTCCTGGTCACTTCATCAGGTGAAGTCATCGTGACTCACCTAACCTCTGGTTTGGGACTTGTGAACCGGGACGGATTCAGTAGACTGGAGGCTACCGTTTTCTTGTTGAACCAAGTGACTTGTTAAACAAGTGAAGCACAGTGGTTACGACGTCCTACATTCACAGTAGACCTACACAGTTGTGTATAATGGTAGGATAACCATAAGGGTCAGTCACCTTGAACTCGACTACCGAAATGCAGACTCTTAAAAAATATGTGCGTCTGGTCCATCTCTCTTTTCTTTTCCGTTCTTTCTATACAATTATTTGGGTGTCAGCTTTCACACCACAAAGCGTCAGCTGCTAGGTCACTTGTGGGCTAACCAACAATCGGTTATGCAAATCTGAACAAGAGGAAGTAAAGCAACCAAGGCATATACTCGTGATCATGTGATCAAAAGTTAGCGTCAATCGCTACTTTCATAATTCCATTAAAATTTTTTATTTCTTTTGGAAAGGGAAGGCAGAAATACTGTACTAGACGTGTGTATGAACGCCATAAGACAAATATATCAGCTGAAATATATGGCAATGAGGAGACTCCAGTATGGCACTTATTACGTACCAAATTAACTTTGCAACACAATACAAATTTGTGCAAGCCCATTCGCACTTTTCCCTGGTTGCGGAATAGGTTGAGCGTGCTTGTGGAACAAATTGGATGGCGAGATTTAACAACGTCGGGTAGGAAAGAAATACACTTTGGGGGTAAATGGGGAACGCGGTCGTTGTGGAACAAATGACATTTCGCATTCGTTGTTCGGATTGTGTTGGTTCGCACTATTCCGATAGATGCTCATGTGCAGTGCATATAACGCTGGGGTGAATGGGCATAAAGCCATCAAGCCTCCAGAGTTGGCGTTCATTCTCTTCAGTTAGACAATGGGCGTGGTGATTTTTGGAAATTGTAAGACACGAAATCTCTGGATTCAGCACCGAGCAAACAAGGAGATGTGTTTAGGGGGGGGGGCAGGAGAGAACGAAATAAGATGAAGTATGTCTCACGCTTGAAAGATGTTCATTAAAAAATCGCTCTTCTTAGGTGTACGGAATCATCATCATTTCAAAAACCTCAGGCATTACGTAATCGACTTCAAGGAGATCCATGGTTGCTACCAAAGTATTCTAAAGTTGAATTTGATTGTACACAGCAGGATAACGCTAAAGTTGCTTCATACGCTCTAGATAGATTGTATTTGCCGCGCCACCTAGTTTTTACTCAACCAAGCCTAATAAACCGCCCCACGAGATATGCATCATATTCTTCGAACGAACATGGACCTGATCCGAGGAATTCAATCGTGGGCATCCTGATTAGGTTAAGACCAGGAAGTGTGATATTCATGGCGAACACAGAAGCCTTGTTCCGTCAAGCAACGGACTTAGTGAAAGATCTTAGTCACTTACGGCTAGAAGGCAACATAAGTCAGTATTCCAATAATTTAGCATGCGTTCATCTGTATGCTGTCTTATTCTCCCCGTGGCATGCCAAGTTTGCGCCGAAATGAACTAAAGTGAGCAGTCATGGGCGATAATCAATCGAACGTTGATGGGAAGACAGAAGAATGTCTCCACATTGACGACTGCTTATTCAGTGGGTCAAATGTGACGAAAGCACTTCAAATTGCCGAACAGCTGAAGGACATACTAGTGAAAGAGGGATTAAGATTGACAAAACAGATGAGCGACGACCAACAACTCGACTACTAACCTCACCAACGACTAAAAAAGACAGAGATCACAATGGTTGTATGACGTGCAGTTTAGCTTGTAAGTAGTGCAACAGAAATAGAATACCCGGAAGTAGAACAGCAGGTCTCAACGCCAGAAAGAGCAGGGTCTGGAAACGATGATTGGAAACGTACACACGCACTGTGCAGAACGTGACATCAAAGAGAATGACAACGTTTGGCTGCCAATAATGTGGATCATCATCATCACAGCCATGAGCCTGACCAAAAGGTACTGTGGCTCGGGCCACCGCTCACCTCAACAGTGACGTGGAATACCCTAGAAGAAAACGTTACTAAGAAGGTTGAAAATTACTAAAAGAAGACTAAGCGGAACAACTAGAAATGGTATGGATACAGGTACGACATTGACTACGATACACCGCCATCTCGGATAGCATCTCTAACCAGTGGTTTGAGTGATCATGAGGACCCCATCCAGGCAGGCGACACCCACCCACTTTGTTCAATGGAGCAGTCAGGGTCTTCATATTTCGTGACTACGTGTTTGGTTGACCACCACACGGTTTCACCCAACTGTTAGTGGTCTCAGTATATAATGTCCGGTACGGTAAACGATCAGATGACATACGGAGTACGTGACTCAACCATCGCAAACTGTACTTGTTCATGAGGTTTATGGACGTGACGGAAATCCAGTTCTGTCGCAACTGAACAGCTACATCAGAACATGCTTGTTCACAACAAGCTTTGATTCTTTCGTGGATACACGCCAGCCATGCAAAATAGTGCTTGTGCTCCTAGTTGTGCACTTTCACATACCTTGTAATAGATGTTCGGCAGTAAGCAAATTCACAGGCCAAGCAACTCTCGCAGGCACAATAACGTGATGTTAGCTATTCGTATAAACTTTCCAATCGTAAACGTGAGAGATTGGATCATATGAATGAGTGTCGGTAGCGACAACGGGAACAGGTTTAAAAAAGAAGGGCGGGGTTTATCAGTTGTCTGTCATCTGGCATATCAATTCACTTGTAATTACGGTGACATCCATAAAAATAAAACAGAGAGGTATCTGCGGAAAACGATGGCTAAATATACGTCGAGTATGTTGATGCGTGCAATGACACAACAGAAGAGGGCAACAGAACGTGGGAACAAAGACGCGACCTCATTCGTCGCAAGGGACGTCATGAAGACAGGATGTCGACTTGGCCGACTCATCTGGCGAGTACGTGTGCAACTGAGAACCAAGGTTGTTCGCGTTCTTCGAGACAAGTGATAATCGACATCTGGCCCCATGCATAAAATGTAGACACAAGCATGTGTTCTGATTTGAAAGTGACAACGCTCGTTCCTATCGTTTCTGTTGCCTATACACGCATGTTATACATCACTGAATGTTTTGTGTTTGTGACTGAAATGAGTAAACGAAATGTCAACATCTTGCAACATGTGTTCTTTCATTAATGGTGGAATCAGTCAAGGGAACTCAGTGTCCGACTTCAAAGTCTGTGAGACCGACACTATACCCATGTTAATAGAATATCAAAACAGACACCCACAGGTTTCAAGAAGACTCAGGTCATACTATACTCGCTGGCAAAAGTCTGTTATCGTTGATTCTCTCTACCTTCGATTTACTCGACTATAAAGTACTTATGACATCAACTGCGCACGATATCTTAAAGCGCCTGTGGGGCGTTGTAGATGGTGATATAATGGAAATCAACTCAATCAACTTAAACATCGCTTAGTTGGCTCAGTCGAATCTATCGCTTCAAACTAAGTGAGAAGTCCTGATCACAGGGCCATCGATTAGAATGGACAAAAGGTCTCTTCTCTTGAAATTATCGGGTATGTCAAAGCTGTCCCCTTTCACCGTTTTCGTTTAATTTCGTCATGGACGAACTAATGGAGTACTGTTTGCGTTGCTCAAATGACGCCGATGTGGACCTCCTACTTGGTGAAAGACTGACTGATCTTGATTATGCTGACGATAAGGTGTTGCTGTTTGACAACTTTCAAGCGGCACAAGCAACGCTGAACGCAATTTAGCGTTCTGCTAAGTACTTCGGAATGCGCTTCGCACCCTCAAAATGCAAAATGCTTCTGCAAGATTGCTGTGACTACGTAGATTTAATATTAGATAATGAAGTCATGGAAGTTGTTGACCGGTTTGTGTATCTGGGAAGCTGCATCAGCGGCGGCGGCGGAGGTGTAGGGAATGAAATAGAGGCGCGTATTTCCAAGGCTAGGGCGGTGTTTAGTAATCTGAGGCACTTATGGCGGCAGACACGTATTCCTCTGAAACTTAAGGGCCGCATATATCAGACAACAGTGAGAGCTATATTACTTTACGGCAGCGAAACATGGCCGCTCAGAGTAGAAGACGTGAACCGTCTTCAGGTGTTTCACCACCGATGTCTGCGTTCAATCGGTCGTATCGGGTGGGACCAGCGAGTAAGCAACGAAGAGGTTAGGAAGCGGGTGTTTGGCACTGATTACCAAACGAGTTCTTTTGTTCAATCACTACATTTGCACGGACTTAGATGTTTAGGTCATGTACTAAGGATGCCAGGTAGTCGTCTGCCACACCGAGCACTGTTTGCCGCCGCTTCGACCGATTGGCGTAAGGATTGAGGTGGACAGGTGATGACCTGGCGTAGACAAATGAAGTCGTTCACGAAGGGGTTGGCTACTGTAGATCGAGTTCGTTTTCCTGGCTGGGGCCCTCGCGATTCGCAGAGTCGGTGGCTTGAGAGGTTAGATGAGATGGGGGCTAACCGAGTTCAGTGGCGTGAATGTAGTCGTTGTTTGTCCGAGTTGTCTGTGAAATGAGCGCACTTAATTATAGGGGGCGGTGAAAGCCGTGAGGAAGCTGTCTTGCTGATGACGCCTTACTTTCACTTACAGCCCGGTTGTTTGTTTGCAAGGTGCAGGCGCCTTGATGTTGTATGTTTGAATGTAGACGTAGATATTTTTAGTGACTAGGTCCCCTTCCCTTTCCCTTTCTTTTCTTCACTCTTCCTATACAGGGTTTGCTTTTTATTCTTCTTCATGGTTGTGTGGCAGTTAAGCATCAGTGTGAACCACTGATGTATTGCTGTCTATGATGACGACGATGATCGGGTAATTTGAATACTTCACACAAAGTTGTGATTGAGCACCTGGAAATAATAGTTTGGTCATATCTATTGCGAGGCTATTAGCGTTGTGGTCAAGACGCTAGTCCCACAACACAAGAGAACTACAGTGCAAACTCCGGTCCGACCGTGGATATACACTACAAATGAGCCCTAATGAGAGGGAAACTCGAGTACAATTCTTCCTTACTAAGTGGATCAGCCAAACGACCTACCTGAATGCGAAGACTAGGATTGAAGGTGAGTGATGTCCAGTTTGAAACAATCTAAATCCTCGAAATTCAATAACTGATTATGGGATCGTCGGTCGAATGATTTAACCCATCTAGAGCAGATATCAATATCGAGATACAGTAGACTTGATGAAGTTAGCGCACATGTAGCATGTTGTATCACTGTGGTGTAAAAGATGTTGAACTCAGAATGAACATGCTATAACTCTGGCTAAATCACAAGTCTAAACATCGAAATCATTAGACATGCGAGGAATGAGCCGCAAGCTGATGTTCTGAAACAGGGAGAAATAGATTGGTCATAAACTGAAGATTAAATTAAAAAACGGAACAACAACAAAGCACGTGTTAAAAGAAGTGATCAGCGATCGTTTCGGTTGTCAACACATTCACCGAAATGAAGTAAATGGAAGGAACCTTATGCTGATAAGAAGATAGATCACGTCACAATGAAACTGTACCTTGAAGCGGAGTGTCGGCTTGCGAATTTCGACGACTTATTGTACTAAACTGGATGGTGTGATGATCACATTCATGTCAAACAAACCAACAGGTGGAGGTGTGACAAAACACATTCTCCTGGTCTTGCAGGTTGGGGGACAGAAAGAAGTTGGCGTCCTTCACCAGAAAAAGTAATGGTTCTGGTACACTGTCACCCAGTTGATGATTTGTGCAAGGAGACTTGGAGTGAATGACGCTGGTTCAGAATCCAAATTGCTCCCCTGTCTATGTCTGGGCATCGGGCAATATCTCAGCTCACACCTAACCATGAACACAACCATATTGCAACGTGGTAGGAATTAATGCAAAACTGATTGTACGGTCGATTCCTATTAGGAATAGAAAACTGTGAAACAGTATGAGAACGCAAGATTGTTAAAACCATTGCTCTGATGTAAGGCTGGGTGACATTTACACAGTGTCTAAGTCAACCAACAGTGATCAATGAAGTATAACAGGGCGATGAAATATCACACTTGGGACTCACATTTGCACACCATAGATTGCAAAATTCTGAAGAAACCAAGGCTTGAAGACATCGGTTGATCGAGGCGGGGACGTTAATGAACTGATTTAACGAAATGGAATCCAGTGGGAGATTAAAATTCTGACCAGTTATCACGGTTATAGGCAAAGGTTGTTTCAGCTGAATCTGCTCAGGCAGATCAACCAGACATGTTGAATAAACACCCACAAATAGTAGCCCAGTGTAACGACACGGATAGCTTCGTGAGATTGGAGCGTGGGACAACCGATGGGGAAGATAGCACAGCCAGACATTTTGGAGCAAAATGTTGCGACCGGGAGTAAACGCTTTGTTACCCAGTGGACCAGTGAGAACACAGAGGAAAACGTCATCAATTCCAGGTTGCCCAGAATCCGTATTTTTTATTTCACATATTGGACTACTGGCGTGTGCAGAAAGGACCTCGCCGTGGAAAAGAGAAACTAAGCACAGTGGCCATGAGGGACACTTGATTGGATGGCACGTCAGATCAGAGAGCCTGTCTGACCAAGTTTCCACTTGGCTGATGTGTTGATACAACCAGATAGGCCATTCTCTTTCCTAAATAGGAAAAACAAGGTAGCACACAGAAGACTAGGTTCGCGTCGGTGATAATCAATCATAGAAAATACGTTTTTATCATCGAGTTCTGATAAACTCGGCTGACAGCTTGTCGACACGCGTCTGGCGAGGTAACATTTAACATGCTACTAAATCTTAGTAAAACTCACTTAAATAAGAAACAGAGCGATTGAGCACATTGGTTGCAAAATGAAGGACACAATCCCTCCATTATGTTAAGGTGTTTTCGCATCCTACACAAATGGTATGCCTCTATCGGTTGGTCCGTAGGGGGCAAAAACTTTACATTAACTTTTTACGGATACACTAGTCGGACCGACACTTGTCCAGTGGTACACTGGACTAATTTAGTTTCCTCGTCTGCGAAACAGTGAACGCAAGATACCACAAATCATAGTCCATCATAAGGATAAGGATATATTAGGGCCCAAGATTTTGGTTACGAATTTCTCAACAATTTGCCAAATTGTTTCTTAAATGTGACATAAGTTTAAACGCAAAGTTAGAAACACTAAAATGACAATTATCAGATTGCCCAAGTCTGAAGAAAAGCTTAGGCTGAGATCAGAGTAACAAAAGCAGCAAATTGGAATCTGGATGATCGTTTGCCCTTAAATTGATGGTCAAGAAAAAAAACTGTCAAGCTTTGAAAGGAATGAACGGAGTACTCTGAATTCGAGACGATCCGATAGTGACAAGAACGAAAACAAAAATAACGTAGTAAATTCGAATGATGCTCATGGAAATCAGAAAACGTCTGCGCCATACGTAAAGCAACAAATCAGGTCGACAGCAATCTCACTTGTGATGTACAAGTATCGAACTCACATCAAAAGATTGTTGAGTGACCGCCAGATAGCATGGTATCGCGTGATAAGCACTGAATAAACATATCAGAAGTGGCTTGAAAACGCAAAAACGAACGGAACCGGATGCCGTAAGTCAACTTCACAAGCTTCCGAATTGACCAAGCAAACCTGGCTAAACCTTACAAGTGCTTTTTAAGAAACTTAGACTTCAGAAACGACGCGATACAATGACTTCTGGATAAGTGACAGAACGAATATACAATACCCAAAGTGGTGTATAACATATTTTCAACGTCTGTCGGAGAGCAAAGCGAAAAATATACAAGAGTTGTGTTACTGTGCTACTGACTACAACATATTACTGGATTTGAAACTGTCTACACTCAGCAGTACGTACGCTTATCGACTTTTCAAAATCGATAATATGAAAATCTGAATCAACCTTATCACTCTCAAGCGTTTACCCCTGTATATTCTACTCCTCTTGTTTCTGACCGTTAAGTGGACCTCGACCCAGGTGTTTTTGTTTTATCCAATCAATCTGACAGTTGTGCGAATAACCAGTTGCCTATTACTGTACTTTGCTGCAGAAATGCGTGCCTCACCTTTTTGGAACTCGGCTCGTTCCCGTTGTTTCTGGGCCTGTGGACTGCTCGTAAGAACTGTGCTAGGTGTGAATGTCATATTACGGGATTATGGTTTACCTTTAGCCTGCTTGACACCAAATTGCAATCGATTTCCTGGGAACGATCTATCGATCGGAAACGTTGAAGTTGTTTACCTATCTGCTTTGACAATTTGTTCGGTAATGCTATAGCATTACGGTGCAATCTTGTTTTGATTTTTGGGACTGTTGGTTTACCGCCACGTCTTGCCCAACATCTTCGTACACCATGATTTCAAGATCCTTAACCTAAAATATAGCACAGCCTAACCTCATCAAACAGAGGAATCAGATTTTTTCATACAGAGTGGCCACAATATCGCCCTACCACCTTACGAACCTTCAAAGTGTCAGTCAACCCACTGAACAATGTGCGGTGGGGTAAACACTCTATAGACGTCTCAACTAACGTAAATTTAGCATATCTAGCAAAATCTCGGCCGATTTCGGAATCGGAGTCTTCCAAAACGTACGTCGATATACCATTAGCTGATAATACAGATAATAATGAATATGGGTTGATATTTTATGCTCATCCATTGCAGGCAGTGCTCTTCAGTCACTGAGTACGACGGAACCCGCGGAGGCTGTCGACCAGGCTATTGTTAGACAATCGTATGCGCCTATGAGGTTGCACATGAGGGTTAGTAAACACATTTATTCGGTTATTCCATTGACACGAATGTTGCCATTGTCGTCGATAAGATCACAAAAGTGAAGACTGATTCATAGCAGACACAAATCATGGGAAAAAAGCTGAGACATAACGAAACTGATGAGACTTAATTTGTAAAACTTCTAAAACCTAAACACTCCTGGCGATGGGTGGATACTCGTCTCGTTTCATTGGAGCGGACATGCACTACAAAGACTAAATCACTGCCTGAAAAATAGCGCTACTTTCAAGTGTGCTAGTTTAAGCGGAACACCACAATCTAATGGTCAGTATGGGACCTTCGTTTGGATAATGAAAATCCAGATGTATACAAACATACAGTATACATATATATTTAAAAAAATCCAACTAGCAACATGCACCGATAGTGTTGTCATGAAAAGCGTAATCTATAGGAAGTGCACGAAAAGAAAGCAATTAGTCAATGGAAAGGGAAGATAAGATTTGAGCAGCTAAGAGCAATTTGTTCAACAGACATCAGGTTTCTGTCCGCAGTTAGCCAAATAGAAAAATCACTTTGGATTTATTTGTACGGGTAAGTATGACAGGCTAATAAAAGGTGGGATAAAGAAAGTCACTTACTTGCCCACGGTACACTTTGCTCTTGCGTAATCCGGTGATTTTGACCCATTGGCGAACACGACAAATATGAATAAATGAAAGTCTTCTTTGGCGCATATCAGCGGATTCACTAGCTTCATTCCAACGAATGAGTACATGAAAACCGGGCTGGCAGAAGCAATCTTTGAAATTCATCAGTTTCACCAACATCGCGCGGTTGTCCTTTACCCGGAACACTTGACTAACACACTGCACATATCCGCACAAACCAGTTTCGGAAGCATCCGTGTCTAAAGCAAACATCGATGGTATGAATTTCCCGCTGAAAGAAGATAATACGATTTATGAAGGTCCGAATAAGGTGATTGGCAAAAATTACCAAGTGCTGGGTGTGTCGATCACTAGATTGTCTAATCATCACCGATAGGGATATAACATTGGTTGACACAGAAAATTAACTGTTACAAACATGTGAGAGAACAGCTACAGTCTAGAAGTAAAAAGGAGCAGAAAGATAACCTACTTAATAAAAATCCTGTGTCTAAATTCAAACAGACTAAAATCACGGTGTGTACGCCTTGGCAGGAGAAAACCGAGCAGGGTGACACTTCCTTACAGATTACACCGCAAGGCTTCACTAAATGTTCTAATGTTATAAAAAAAATCGAAACAAGTGGAAAACTTCACATTACAAGCAACTTCAGTCGAACCGAATAAGTCATGAAGCTTCGGACTAGTGGACAAACGCGATTCATAGTGGCAAACCCCTTACATCATTGTGAGTATTGAATTCCCACATTGTGGTAGTCGACTGAGATATCGGCCAAGTTCAATCGACATGGATGAACACGTTACGTATCTGTCGAAAATTGGGTTGCCCCACAATGAAGCAGGCATACAATTGCTGGTTGATAGGAGGCAGATAAAGAAATTCGGGTTTTACTAGTCAAACAATGGCCGCGAAAACTCGGAATGAAAATGAAGGACAAATACCAGTGCAAGTACTTAGATACTAAAAGACCTACGAGGATGAAAAAAGGCCCATTCAATATATTCTTTCCGCTGGCAAAACTAACGTTTCGGTGTGACAAAAAAACGACCTGTGAGAATTAGGCTAGAGTGAATTCCTAGTTTAGTAACTGCAAATAGAATGTGGAAATTGAAAATGAAACATTTTAATTCACAAACGCCGAAAGAAATCAACAATGGCTAATGCTGTGGAATGTGATAAAACGTGACAATTGAATAAATATAAATTAGAAGAGGCACCGCAGATCATCAAACGAGCACTGCTGAAACTTCCGACATCTCAGGTTGCACGTTGCCTAAGCACAGTTGTCCGTCCGCTAGAAATTTTGGGAGAGCTATTCGACAGAATATTCAGTTCTGATGATTGTGTCTCTTCTTTTGCGCTAGCCATACTGCAGAGTTTCCTGGTTTAGTGACACATTCGGTCAGGTAACAAGCTCCATTCGCATGTATGCTTTCCTGGCATCACCTGTTTGGCTAAGTAACTCACTTGGAACAGCGCGAACTACTACCGTCTCTTCAACCACGCTTGGGGAGAGGAAAACGACATATTCCAGGCTGCAACCGAATAGATCCACTTATTTGTCAAGACACAGGAGTGCATAAGGACACTACTGCCTCGCAAGTCAACTCGGAAGCGACATAGCTGAAGCTAATTTGCGATTATATGTAGACTCTCTAGCGGAATACCGTGTTCGTGGTCCTGCACAGCAAACAACTGAGAGAAAAATCGGCTTCTAAATTAACTGACTTTCGTTGAGAGATGTCCAGCGTTCCAGATCTTGGGGCCAATGTTCCTGGAACTAGCCACTGGGTGACAGATTATACGCGATAGCTCTGCCTGCTGCTATAACTGTTCTGCAGAGAGTACATTTCGTCGGTCATAGGGGACGGGCCGCAACTCGAATGGATACATGACAATACTGGTAGATGCTAGCATTTCGTATTGGCTCGTCAGTACCAAATAACCAATAACACGGAAAACTTCTAATTTAACGTCTACAGTATTTGGGGGGTATGATCCAAGAAACCAACAATAACAAAAACGTCCAATCGTGTGATCTGAATGACACTCACTGCGACTTAGGACCACGGCAACTTCAGGTTCACAAATAATTGTTTTTGCACACAAAACACAAGTTTGAACCGGTTTATCGCGACGGCTTCAGCACATTTTAGGAACCGTTGGTTGTAGTGGCTCACTATGATGGTGAAGGTTGAGGTCAAGTCCACGTTGTGGCCAGTTGACGGGTGTCGTCCGATCGACGAAGCTCGGGACTTACGATTCTCTGTGACTAGTGTCCGGTTCTGAGACTTGTTTGTGAACCCATGTAGGTACATATTCCTTCATTCTTGAGATCAGTGATCTATCGGTTTTGGCTATGTAACTTTCTCCGCAGTTACATGAGAATTGGTACAGTGTGATTTGGCGCCAATAGGTTGATCTCTTATGATCGTAGGCACAGGTAATCTGCGAGTCTGATTAAGGACCCTCAATTCGGCTGCGTTGTAAGTACGTTTCAACGAAGAGACAATCCGTTGGGTTGTTCGCATCATCGCAATATTCCATCTGAAGGGTAGCTCAATACATACTGATTTCTTGGGGACCTCATCATTCTTACTGCTTTTGGACCTCCATTCGCTGAATGAAGCTTCTGGGAAACGTATTACCCTCCAGAGTCGTCTTAAGTATTTTCAACTCTTGCTCAACACAATCGGATGTGTAAATGCGGCGTGCTCTGGTGAACACCCGCTTACACTTCACCGGCTTGAAACTAGTGAAATGCATATACTGACCAGACCGTGTTGGTTTCTTGTAAATACCACGCTTTATTGATCCGTCAGTCCTTCGTGTGATGAGTATGTCCAAGTAAGGCAGACTGTCATCAGCCACTGCTTCACACATCACCTTGAGGTTGGGATGAATGCCGTTAAGTCGCAGGACAAACTGTTCAGATAGCTCTCGACTTTTAGTAATGACCAATGTATAATCTACATAGCGTCTTTAGTATACTAGTTGTGAGATGATATCACTTAGTTGCCCTTCTATCATGATCATGGAAAAGTTAGCGAGAAGGGAGCCCGATGGACTGTTCATCGCTATTCCGTCGATTTGTCTGTATGGTGTTTAGAAATTTAAAACTGACATTCTCCGTACACAATAAGAGTAACGTTTCCAGATAATCAGTTGGGACGGGCACAGGGATATTTTCCGCAACAATCCGTTCACACACAAAGTTAACAGTTTCTCTCAGGGGGACATTGGTAAAGAGACTGCACATCTAGTGGCAAACAGCATCCATCAACCGTGGTCAACCGGGCGATTGAGGCTTTCACAGCCCATGACCACGTCGAGGCCTGGTCACTCAACGGTTTCTTTAAACCACTAGCAGCCACACTGATTAATGCATATCGCAGCAAGCGCACCGTCGACATCTGGAGTACACGATTACGCATTTTCACTAGCTCAGTCATTGGAGGTGAACTTACACATTTTCCAAACACATGCAGACGGACTGGCGCATTGCTCACAAAGTCAGCTCATTTGATGAAAACTAACGGGCGGAGATGACGGTAGTCGAATACAGAGGAATTAGATGCATCTTCTGCATGAATGGGTCAGGTCTCTGCTTTAGAAGGTAAAAGTAAGCGCAAAAACATACTGTAGACCCTGCCTTAAATCGAGAAATTTGGCGACAATACAAGTGATGAAGAGTGTTGAATGCACCACGTATTTTCTCCTTCTAAATGAACACTTCACCAGTATGATTTCAACCTGAGATGACACTATTTAGGAAGGTGAAGCGGTCAACAGCCTTTAACGGCATGTCTACAATAACAAAAACAGGGCTGACGCAACTCAGTGTTGTAACCACACTATATTTTGAAGGTGCAAAACGCATACAAACTGGTTATATCATTTAGTCAATTCAGCATGTTTTCTGCAGAAGAACTAAGTAAGGCGATCGTTCGCATATCCAATATCAGTCACTTCAGTGCCTGACAAGAGCTCCACTTCAAGTGCTACCTCCAGAATACCATCTAATGACACAGTTGAAGGGGAAGACCAGGCACTCTTGTCGGACACCACTTAACGTAGAGAATGCTTGAAATAGCTGTCGACAAATGCGTACCCTGCACTCATAACGTGTATAACAAGATTTCAACAAACTGACAAACTTTACTGGAGGAGATGTCGAGCAAATGAACTAAAAACAGCCTTTAGGTCTAAAAAAAAGGGAGTACGGATGTTACAGTGTATGTGGTAAGGTGAAAAGATGATCGATACGTCGGTGACCGGTCAGGAAACCTGTCTATCCTCTACTTATCTGGTTCGCCCTTTGCATAAGAATTCGTCGCATTAGGAGACTTGTGAATAGCTTAAAGCCGACAGAAACCATGACAATACCTCCGCGCATAAGATGTGTTTTGGTACCTCTGAAGATGAGAATGTCTATCGATAAGCACGATACACCTATTTAGTTTCCCAGACGGGACAGGGTATTGTAGTCAGTTCATACAACCTCTCATCACCATTTTTGAAAAGCGTCAGACTTGGAGCCTTATTAAGTTTTAATAACTTGGGCTCCAAAGCCACATCGAGTTCTGACGTAGGATCAGAGGGGAATGTCTAAATAACCATACAATCCCTATTATCAATAACCAATAAATTGAATTAGATCATCAGAAGACAACAGTGTAGCGAACAAGCTCGTTTTCGGTTATTCATCATCAGGCTAATTACATAACAATTTATATGAATTAGATCAGTTGGACTGTTCCTTAAAATATCCATTCCATCTATCACGTTTCCGCGAAAAGCCGTAAATTTGCAAATCAGTTTTTCATACACAGGATCACTGACACCTTGTCGATGACCAGCGTATCCATGAATCAGGAGGAACGACAATCTAAAACACTGAGTTTCCTTCATCTATTTAGTCAAAACAGAGAGAAAACGCGTCGCAAGAAGTAAACATTTCGATTTACTCTCATCAGTCGCCAACACAAAACCTGCAAATTTTATACAAACTGCACAGAGCAGCAACAATTGAACAAACCAACCACACAGCTCTGACTTTTCACGCGCTAATAGTATAATCAATTCCACGACAAGGAGGCTGATTGAGTCAGCGCCTTCTGTGCACACAAAACTGGCCGATATTGTTCGATTAGTATTGTCCAGCCAATCGCTAACAGTTTCGGGGTGCGATTACGTAACAACGTAACAACGACTTGACAGGGCCAACTAGGTGACTGGTTGCTAAGATGTGAGTGGCGATCGTTGAGGCCGGGGTCTTCGAGCGTGTCACAGTCAGCAAGTCATTTTTTCAGATTGCAGTTGGTAACCACTTGGGAATGTGCTCCATCGATCTGTTCTGCCTGTGTAAACGCCATTGCAACTGCGAGTGAACTGGTATATTACGTGGATGACAGACTGATCGGTTGAGTGTGTATCACCACTATGGACAGCAAAACCCCCAGTTCTCAATAGCACGTGCAGTTGGGCAGCTGAGTAGGTGTGTCGCAACGCCGACGTCAAGCTGTGATCAATGTTATTGGTCAGATTTTCGCCTCTGAATTGGATTTATGGGGATATAATCTTTTTCTTCGCACTGTAGCTCACTACTTCTGGTACTTTCTTCTTACTGTGGATATCAAGAAACTCTTCAGGACAGCCGTTATTCACCAACATCTTCCTATTAAACATTTTTTTCCTCTAGTCGATCTGCAGTGCAAATCATTCTGGTTCTGTGAAATAACGTTTTTGTTAACCCCCGTTTATAAGCAATAGGTGCGAAACTGGAGGATTGCAAATATTGTCCGCTCCATGTTAGCGTGCGAAAGGTCAAAACTATGTGGTTGGTCCGTCCAATTGTTTCTTGCTGTGCAGTTTGTATAAAATTTATTGGTTTTATGTTGGCGACCGATGACAGTAAATCGAACAGTTAACAGCAGGCAATATACCTCCTTTGTTTTGATGAAAACAGCAATTGGCTACTCCCCGATAGAAAAAAAAGTATTTAATCTCCCGCTTGTTCGACCAAATAAGCCACATAGGTCTTACGCAGACGTTTCGTAAGTCTGTGTTTCAGTTCACGGTGGTACTTATCGTATTCGAATTCAGGGGGAGGGCCAGTTGACGATTGTTAATAAGCTCTGCTGAATTCGTAGCAATCCACTTACTTTCTGTTTGTGGTGCTCCTTTGTAGTAGACCGCTTTGCAAGAGGTCAGTACAGCTGATAAGATTTTGCCCAGTGGACGGTGGAGTTACTCTATCGTTATGAACTGGGTAGTCTGATTGTCAGTGCTGCTGGATAATCGTTTCGAACATCCTGACTGATCAATTTCCAACTGAGCACTTTGTGTCAGCAGATGAACTGTCAGCAAATAGTAGAACAAAGCCAGCACAAACACCAGTATGGAGTGAAAAAAGGTGGTTACTCTGGAATAGACGATAATTTCAAATGACCCAACTGCGAAAGATCTAAACTTCCTCTGGATTCGAACCAGTGACACATGCATGTTCAGGTGCATCAAGTGTTTTACCAGCTGGGTTATGAAGCCATGTTTGAAGCTCAGAAATTTCACACTTGGATGCGATCACACTTGGACTCAACCAACTGTCATATGGAATCCACTAAATGGTCCAGCAGACTGACGGTCCAAGCAGGTTTTCTCAATCAGTTCATCTTGGAATCCACCAACGCCACTGATGAACAATAAAATCGCAAAACTCATGAGTAATATTTGCACATAAGCTGAAAGCTTACGAAATTCAAAGAGAGACCCTGCGTTGGATCACGTTTTTTCAAGGCACCAGAAGTTTTAAAGACCAGACCGCATTTTCATGCTCCTTACCAGGTTTCTGTGCTTGGTCCTGTCTTATTTCTAACGCACACCAATGACTTCGACCTCCAGCAACGCTCTCCTTTATGCCGACGACTTGAAAATTTGGAACTCTGGTGATCCAAATGCTCTACAAATTGACCATGATAATATTAAATGCTGGTCAGATGACTGAAGTCTCCCTCTAAAAGGCGACAAATATGTCACTCGAAGACTCTGGAAACCCATTCAAAATGAACACTGCATACAGTGCAACAGATATCAAAGGCTGATGTAAAATAAGACATACGGATTTGACCGCCGCGTAGTTTATCCTTCTCCTACTAACACCAGATAATCGTTAAAAAGAGATATAGAACTGGGGATGATAAAAAGAACTTATCCCCTCATAGGCAGATATGTTTTTTAAACACTTTGGGGGAGTCCATAAGATCAGTGCATAGATATGCCTATCAAGTCGTACATACCGGTTGAGAAAAACATAATAAGTACTAAGTGTTTGGCAAGCAGCCGCCAAAATGATCACTGGCTTGCGGCATTTCTCCAAAGAGCGTCGACGTTGAATGTTCCATCTCTGTTCATTTAAGCTTTGGAGGCTCTGCGGTGATTTAGCCCTTACACACTTTCTTTTAGCGTAGGGCCCGTGCAGCCATTCTTTGCATCAGTGGCTGATAGCAGTGGAAGAGGTTACAATAAGGAGCACTATAAGCTCCAACATCGGATCTTCTCTAAGCAACGGTATTTTTTTTACAAAGTTATCAATCACTAAAACGACCCTCTAATTGAGATTGTTAATTGCTCTTCCAGGAACTGCTTCAAAGTGTTCTTAGGTTCCCACTTGCTTGCTAAATTACACTGATAGACTAGTAACTTATTCTGTGCCTGGTACCCGCTGTAACCTGAACAGAGGAGTCAAAAACAGTTCGTTGCACAAGGTATCTCTTGATCAAATTTCGCCACATCCCATTGGGCGCATATTGCAGGTTTATACAGCAAAGTTCGATGGACACTGTGAAGCCGAGCAAGGAAATTAATAACCACACACGCACACATCAATTCACATCAGTTACCAAGGGAATCTGGCACTGAGGAGCAAGTCTTCCACGTGGTAGTTGCTATTGCCTTTGTGAACCGGGGAAACCGCCAAATTTTTGCTAGGTAGCACATCCGGAAGGACTTCTCCAGGTTCAGTTGGAGTCAACCAGTCAACGAGTGGTGTCATTATACTCAGAGTATTAATGAGAAGTCAGGGTTGCAAACAGTTATCCTTAGTGATTATGATTAAGCATATACAATTACAAGATATTCGTTGGAATTACATATAAAACTGGAATATGAGTATACGTAATCATAACAGTCATAGAAACTGTGGATGACTGTCTAACCGGGTGGTAGTCAGGCTTGTGTGCTGTTATGATCCGGTGAGCTATGCTAACTAGGACTTCGGTCCTTGTAGGTTCAACCATGTCAGACTGGCCGAAAAAGAGCAGCCAGACAAAAAGCAGTTGCGCTCGTTGTGAATGATACCGGTGTGTCGTGCTTTATTACGACCTGATGTCTGTTCCTGCCTGGTTTGGTTTTGTGTGTCACTTGCTTGTCTCTGCAGCAGTATTGGTCATATGTGATTCGACTTTATAGATGTGTTGCTCTCGAGTCTGTGCGTAGCTATAGCAATTTGGCCGTTGGTAGTGGTCGATGATGTTGCGATTGTGTGTTTGTGTCACCCGCTGCCTTGTGGTACAGGTTTTTGATCCAAAGGCTTTGGTTGAGGGCTTCACTTGCTCTCCTATCTGGACGTTCTGGAAGTATCCAAAGCCCATATAACCTATGCAAGTAGAACATAAAACAAATACTGCATTGCATTAGCCATCGCGCAGGACAAATCGAGTCACCCTATCTGCTGTTTGCGGCAGGGTGGACAGGCGAAAATATGTTACTGCTAAACTCTCTCTACAGCCGTCCCTACCTCTAATGATCTCTACAGCACGAATCCTAGAGCAGACAATGCTCACTGCAGTCTCAGTACCCCGGAGACCAACCTGAGACACGCCCGGGGACGTCAAAAGCTCTCCGTTGGGAAATAGAATGTGCGCATGCTGCTGGGTCGACGTGACGCCCCAGAACGCTAAACCGCAATGACTGCTGTGAAACTGAGCCGGTATGGCACCGACGTAGCAACAGTGAGTGGGAAAAGGCTTGCAGACCATGGTAATTGTTGGGAAAAGGCACATTTTCCCGAAAATTAGCCCTATATGCATGGAAAACGAACTTCTTCATTTCCTGAGAATTTGAACGCTACAGACTGATCTTGACGCGATTAAGCGTTGGTCAGACGACTGGAGCCTCCCACTAAATGACAATAAGTGCGCACACATGTCACTCGATGGAGACTCCGGCAACGCCTTCGTGATTCCTAGTGCATTCGGCACAACAGATATTCATGAAAATCGATCTAAAGAAAGATCTGGGCATCTGGTTGTCGTCTAACCTTTCTTTTGCGCACCACCACGAGATGGCGGCGAAAAACGGGTTTGCCTCTCTTAGGGTGATGAAGCGAACTTTTCCCAGCACAGACAAGAGAGAGTTCCAAACGATGTACGGGTTTTA
>LUCH01003720.1:49263-61263 GCA_013368495.1 Paragonimus heterotremus | reverse complement strand
GCTTGTGAGTAGGGATCAGGTTGCCCGATCGTCTCGAAATGGAGAGACAGTTACTGTCTGTTAACTCCAATCGATAACCCCACGATTAGGACTTCCTAGACAGGTCGAAATCTCCGATCTCATCAAATCTGCTAGGGGATATTTTGGATTACTGATGAGTAGTCGGGGATTTGGTTAATTCCAATTTGAACATCACCCGCAATTGAGCTCTAATGAGAGCGAAACTCGAGTCCAGTGCTTCTTTTCGAAAGGGGTCGACTGGAAAGTCTATGGGGATGCGACAGCTGCGATCAATTGTGGGTGATGTTTAACTTGAAATATTGAGCTGTTGGCTGAATATATATATGGGCTGATGTTTGTTTTCATGGAGCAGACGCCACCAGCAGTCTGAGAACATTACAAATGTACTGTAATCACTGCTTCTGAGGATGTTGAAACAGTTATCTGATGTGGTCCGTCAACTGCCAGCTGAAAACTCGCCAACGGTCAGCGAAGTCAAAGCAAGTTAACTAAGCGAACCGAAAGAACATTTAATCACAAATGAAAGGTTAACGCAGGATGTGCCGACCTTGAACATGCAAGAGACGAAGAAAAACACAAAAGCATATGCTGCATTTGCAGACTATTTGAACACTGACAAAGAGTACGTCCAATAGACAAGAAACAGTGGTACCTGAACAGACGACTCGTCGATCGGTTTTTGTTTGGAGAGAAAAATTCGGCAGATGTGAATGACAAAATATCGTTTGATAAGGACTGCAATTTCACTGATCAAATCAGGGCCGTGGAAGGTTGTTCAGCCATGTGCAAGGGTTATTCGCACAGGGATGAATTTACTCTCAAAGTTAGTATCCTGACTGTGACTTATGAATCAGTGTTCATAAAATCAAATAGCCGTCCGTTATTTCTCCCATTCACGTCAGCCTCTGCTGGGAACACATTTCAGTGACCACTCTGAAACCGTGATTATAGCGAAGTAGTGGATGGTTGCATTAAGGACAAAGTGCAAACTACAGCTCGAACAAATTGGAACGAACGCATTCGAGTCCATTCCAACATGTGACAGCTAGCTGCCGAATGAAGTGATGGGCAATACCCCAGAAGTGTTTGCAACTGACCAAGACTCTTGAAGCTTTTGCGACTGAACTGAACACGAAATAGCCATCGTGATTTAGATTATTCGATTCCCGAAGAATTTCTGTGCATCTGTGGCAGGAAATTGAACGGTAAGTGGAGGACATGTTGAAAGAAAATTATCCAGGAGGCAGATAGTCAATGCATTTCCCCTGTACTTCTGGAGAGGAAGTTTGAATTTTTGTCGAGTTCAGAGGACTACACAAGGTTATAGTCATAAAAGCATGACTATTCCAAAGGTGTCGAGGATTTTTGATAAGTTTAAGAATGCCAAGGTATGCACAGAGTCGGATTTGCGGTCAGCATGTGGGCATGTATTAATCAAACAATCAGATGAGGATGCATGAGCTTTCATTGTTAGAAAAAAACAGTAGCGGTTTCAAACATGCGTTCTCTGAGCTGGTGGATGCTTTTATTACACTTAGGCAACTGTTGCTTAAAGTGCTGGAGGGATTATCTAGTGTTTCTGTCGGTGGAAATGACATCGTCGTCTAAAACAATTATGTGGCAAGGCACACGATACCTGTTTCAATTGTATAGCAGAAGACCGAACGTGCCTACTTAGGGATCAATAACCCAGCTTTACAACTGGCGAAATGACCAACTGTTTTGCTCAGGTGTAGGGTCGCTCACGGTGACGTCAAGTACCTGTTCGAGGAATTACCGACGACTGAAGGCACTCTGATACCAACATCGAAGAGAACGTTAGCAGGGTTTTGCGTTAACGTTTGCTTCTACAGGCCCTTCAGTAAAACTTTAATTACCTCACTAGCCCCTTATACGAAACACTGATGAAGAACTGCCGGTTTTGCCGACCAGAAAGAACCAAGAAAACCTTTGTAAAACTCCAGTGGAAGATAGAACTAACCTTGAAATCGTCATCGAGTGGACAAGGCCTGATTGTCGCAACAGATCCGAATGATATGCTGAAGCAGGATGACGGTGTCGCTGGATATGCAAATGAACAAAACTACTCAACGAAATAAACAGATGTCTGACGGTATTGTTGATTCTGGAAAATACAGGCCATATTTACTGGGATAAAGGCTCCTTGTGGAGACTGATAACAAAACCTTGGGGTGAATTAAACCAAGGAGAGTTCAATAGTTGGTCTATGCAACTGTAGAGATAAGAATTTACAATTCGACAAGTGTCTGAAAAAGGAAACTACTTCCCCAGCTTTTGCTTCCGGTCGCAACACACACATGGGCACCACAAAAGCGCTGTATGAGTTATCAGTACTGAGCTATAGGTGGCAAAAAGGACAGATGCGATGTTCGAGGGAACGCCGGCCAATGCCGGCTAATCAGTCGGTAGGCCAGTCCGAAAGTGTAACCCCAAACTCTTGGAAAATATATATAGATTAGGAAGCAAATACTGAAAAAATGGAGTAAAAAGTGATTCAGTAATGTTTCTATAGTGGAAAATACGTGGACATCAAAAGAGACCGATGAATAGTAACTTCACACTCGTTGGAAATATTGTGTCTCAAGTATATTTGCTGCCTCCAGCGATCGAACTTAAGTGAAAATACAAAATTCCAGCTGTTGGTCAAAACGGCATTTTCCAGAACATAAATTCGTCGTCAGTCACATTCCTTACAGAAGAGAGGCAGGCTGTGAGTAAGGACAAAATTTAAATAGATGTTACAATCCCCTCAGAGTTCCAGTGTGTACAATGTACGTGCACGAGAAACATGTCATCCCTGATTTTCCCTGGAGCCAGAAAGTATAGAGTTGCTTCCGAGTTTACGCATATGCCTCAGGTCCTTTCAAAGTTGTTCATAGGACGTCCGCACGATAACATCTTTGACATGACCATCTTGATCTTCATGAGTACCTTCCAAAATAACGTTTGGTCAATGACCCATTTTGGTGCCCTGTTTTATAAATAACAGAAAGTCTACTTTTATTAGAATGAGCTTAACGACTCAGTACCGCTGAATATTCTGCAGTATAGATAGACGGTGCTTAGGCCATTTACTCAAAAACAGGTCGGTTAGATACTGATCGACTCACCACCGTCTGGTAAGCCGCTGTATGTTAGCAACTGCAGGTACGTATACGGAAGAACTGTTCTGAAGCATCAGTAGTTTACTCGGTGTTAGAATGTACTGGTCATCAAGGTCACTCGCTTGTTTAGACGGATGTCAATCTTTGAGATTTCGTTCAGTATCCAGAAGTGTGAAATGTGAAATCTTATTTGACATTGTTTTCTTTCGTGATACCATCAAGATCTTTTTAACTGACTGAATGATGCTTTCCCATATCTCTCCTAGGTGGTCGACTGAACATTCAAGCTTATTCGCGGGCTAGAAAAGTCTTGGACATTTTCTTATCACCTCACGTCCCCGAAACTTTTTTGAAATTTTCAAAAGCTCATTTAAAATTCGTTTCTCTGCCACTGTATAATATTGTCTGACAACAAACCGACTGAAGGCATACATGAACAATTTTTTAGCCATTTGAATAAAATAATCAGAGGATAAAAATTACCACATGAGTTCATTACCCACACTGCTGTCAGTCGTAAACTTGTGACTAGCATAAAGACAAAACCAACAAGACTTAAATGAAACGATTGCCGTGGGTTTAGACATGAGTACCAATCACGATCCGACACGATTCATGCTTTTACTCGTTTCATTCAAGTCTTGTTAATTTTGTCTTTATACTAGTCACAAGTTTACGACTGACTAGAGTAAAGGAAATAAATTCATATCGTAATTCGCATCTTCTGACTATTCTATTCACATATGAACAAATCGGTATCCAATAAATTTCATGCATGTGTGTCGCTCTCGTGATGAGACAAATGAGAAGACAGCAGTAACACTCTTCTGTTTTGTATCCTGGTTTGATACAAATGAGTGTGAAATAGCCAGCTCTGGTGGTGGTGAATGCGTACGAATCCATTTCAACTCCGTCACCGGAAGTAAAGCCATAGCCTGCAAGCACGATTGAGAGAGCCATCTGCCATATACGGAATACTATTGGTCCTCTTATTTGTAATTGTTACACGGCATCAGTGTTGTATGACTGACAGTGTATAGTTTGACCCCATATGACCATCTGTTTTCCTAAAGGGGATAAATCAGTAAACGAGTGACTAACTGCTTCATAGATAAGAAAAAGTCAGATGTTTCGCATCGTGGCGCAGTGGAGGTTGCTTCAGTCGTCCACCCGCACGTATGATATCCTTGAATAAAAGCAGTTTTAGCTTTTAAAGTGCATTGCGACCACTACGGAGGGCTTCATCGATCGATTTGAAATGTGTCTGCCTTCCCCCCGCTGCTCCTCTAGATGGGACGCTTATTCATTTCTGAGGTAACTACTTGTCGTTGTGCCAGCTCGTACATCTCTTCCGTAACCTTGGCAAGTCCTTACATGGTCAATTTTTGTATGCAAAACATATGACCTCTTTTGGACACAAACTGCTCGTGTCTGAAAAGCTGTGCGATCTTTCCTAGTAGATTACTGTACGACAAGATGGACTCAAAATTTGACGTAAATGAATGCAAGCAGTCTAAATTTTGGACAGTGTCAGGAGTGCAGCTTTTTTTTAGGGTATTTTCTCACGTCCCGTTTAAGTTCAACGAGACTTGGTCACTCTGAAACATGCAAGTCAGCTGTTTACAATCTGGGTGTCCGTTACACTTACGAACCAATTGTGGGACAACGTAGAGACACCGGGGGACAGCGTTCTTCCGAAGTAGGGGTTCCAACAACAGTCCTGTAAAAGGAAACAACAAGCAACACACATGAGCCAAAGGCTCAGTAAGCTATGCACATGAATTAAACAAGCGATAACTAAGACGGCGCCGACAACATAACAGAACGCCCTGTCACTAATTCAAATTCAACTCGTGCGCGCTTGCTGGTTTCGGTCGTTTATTACACTCATTTTTGCTACTGAGAAAGAATTCAAGGTCATGCAACCACTTGTCCAATTTTGGAGATGCGTGGTCTCAAATGCCAAATAAACGCGGTTACTGTTACTCCGCACAGAAAACGACATGTTTAACTTACAAATGTAGGGCTGTACGCTAGATGAAAGAGTTGTCATGGCACGCTGTCGATCAGTATTCTTCTTATCATATAGGACAGTTGGATGTGATCAGACAGACATTTCGCTTTCGAAGTTGCGTCGACGACGTCCTAATCCCCTTCACACCAAACAAATGATACTATCCATAAACTACCAGAAGAACCAGCTGTATTACAAAGTAAACGTTCAAGGATAGAGTTTTTCTTTGCTGGAACTCGTAATCACAAACGAAAGTCATTATATTGCTCGGGTTAGTATTAAGTCTTCCATAAACCACAATGATCATTTACTCCTGGTCTCTGACTTACTTTGCTATCATATGCAACAACCTGTGAAGAAACAGTTGGTCCGCATTTACAGCAAGGTCAATTTTGACGGTATCAGAAATCATCTCACGAACCCCCACATGGGCGACACTTCAGTCACCTGTGACGATCAATGTATAAACAATATGTTACGTGAGGCTGGCTTATCGTAAGCAATTTCTCAATGATCTTTCCCACCCACCTACTCCAAGAAAAATTCGCCGACTTCTTGACAGCCATGTGACACTATCTGTTAAGCACAGGAATTCGATAGGATGCGACTGTAGCTAGATTGTTAAAGATTAGTTAAGCTTTACCCTGTGATTAACCAAAAAAGAAGTATATGTGAGAGCCTCATCGTATACATGTGAGTGGTAATGTAGTGTAAAATGAAGTTAAGATTTGTAGATCAGGACTAGCTGAAAAGGGAGCTTGAAAGTTAGGCCCAAACTCGAGCAATCAGATGCTTGATGTGATCGAAAAAGATTGGTTCAAAAATCTACCGGAGTTCAGAAGTTGCGGTCAACTATGAATTCTCTTCAATCATCGTCAAACAAAATCCTATACCATATGTAAGGAGAAAAGTGTACACTCATGATGGGTATATCATTGGAACACATCTGAAGTCAAACGCTGGCTGAGTGGAATGTGGAGGACTCTGAAGAAGTAAATATGGATTGATGTGATATAGATCATAGGTTGCTACATTCGGAGTTCCCCACTTTAAACCATCTGAAAGTATTGTTCACACTGAGTTCAGTTATCTCACCAGTTGACAAGAAGTGTGTAGATCAACAGCGTTTGCTGGAACAAACATGAAAGAATAGGTTGTTGTGAAAAAAAGTTGAACGGATTTGGTCACAGAAGAGAAAGTGTTGAACAACAGTAACAGAATGGGAAGAAGACTAAAACCTTGTGGAATGCAGACGAAAATCTTTTGACCTATGTACATATACTGAAATTGAATGTGTCGGTAGAACATGGCCATTCCCGGTGATATGTCCATAATTGTGTCCGTGCATACATAATCTCATATCTGATTCTGAAGAAACTTCTTCATGTGTCAATGGGGGCAAATCCAGCTTCGGAGTTCATGATAAGTGACCGTACGTAAGAAATGTAGTTAGTTACATTACCCTGCAAATGTTAGTGTGCAGGGCTGTATTTATGAATACTAAGCAGCTCTGTTTCTTTCCCTGGTTTGATTGTAGCCGAAACCCTGATTTTTCACAACTGGGTCTCAACTAAATTTAAACGGCTCCTCACCATTTGGATAGTAATGCAGATAGGAGACATTAGGAGACATCTGCGCTTTAAAGAGAATGAGCTCAAAAGAGAAGGGATGAAAACAGTTCGTACCTGAAGGTCATCCTGCATGGAAACGGAAGTGGCTGGGGATATTTTTCAATATCTGGGAGTACTAACACAACAAATCAGTCATGGAGGGTTCCAATTTAGATACAAATTTATAAAACAAATTGGGAGCTGGAAAACTCGATAAAATTTACGTGCAGTAAGGTTTAATGGATGCTGTGAGTTGTGAAAATGGATGCGATCAAGGATACGGCTAATTCGGTGTTATAGAAGGTTTAAACGAATGTGTGATAATGAAGTTGGATGTGAAAAGAAGGTGGAATACTTCCACTGTATCGTTCGGACACGAGAAGTAGCAAACATCACTTTTGGTGCATTGTTGGGAAATTCACGGATGTTTTTACTACTTCTCAGAATCTTCGACTACCCGATCAGAGTTATGGCTTCAAACCGTTCGGAACGTCTCGGACATCGATAACGACAGCAAACAATTCAAATCATTTCGAAGGGCGGCTCGAACATACCATTTACCATACAAGCGACAGTTTGTACGTCCTTCTGAGGAGCCAGCACGATTGAACTATTCTTATGGTAATCGGAAAAACTTAACACAAACCGTCAAGGAGGAATGTGGTTATGTTAGTTGTGAATGTGTACCATGTGACAAGAGATTTCAAAAGTCTGATCACTTAGTCAGTCCCATTTGGGAGTTTTAATAGAAATTCAATGTTGTAGGTGTTGAAAACACAATCCGATGAACTGAGTGATGAAGCGGGAAGAAATAATTTGATCAGAAGGTTCATTACATCATCTACGAATTCTCATGTGAGTGCCGGGCCACTTACATAGGCAGAACGGAGCGGCAGCTACGTCATCGGGTCAACGAACACATTCCACTTTGGGTTCGCAAAACACTTATGGATACAACAACACAGGGATCAAGTCAGAATGTAACAAGTCACAGGGAACCAGCATCATCGATCGCCCGACACCTGTTGACTTGTCAACCCCAATTGAACCTGGAGAAGGCGTTTCGGATACGTTACGTAACAAAAATCGAAGGCTTATGCGGTTCGCGGAGGCGGTAGCAATTAGCAAATGGAAGCCACCCCTTTGTGTACAGAAAGATTTGTTCGTCAGTATCAAATTGCCCTGGCAATGGATGTGTGTGGATGTGTGTGAGTGTGCGTGTTTTGATTTGGTTGTTGATTTTGTTGTTTAGTTTCACAGTGACCATTGAACTTTGCTATATAAACACACAGACTGCAGTATGTACCTGATGAGATGCAGCGAAATGTGCTCGAGAGATATATTGTGCAAAAAACTGTTTCTGACTTCTCTGTTCATAAACAGTGGAATTGGGTGATATAAAAACAAACAACAAAGAAGACGTAATGAAGGGAATATGACTAACGCTGGATACGTTCAAACCCCTAGGGTTATGAAGGTGGCCTGATAGATAGTGTGTTGACGACCTGTATGGCAGTCGAGGTTCTCAGGTTTCATGACCGCCCTTTTGTCACCACACTACTCGTAAACTTTGCAGTAGTCAAAAATTATCCATCATTGCTTCTGCCCTGAATCAACATTAGCCAACGCCGAATTATCGCACGCCGTCGTACAGTCACGTTCGACCCTACGTAACTCCCGATTGCTCGACCGCCTCGGCTAAGGGCCAGCTGCGTGTTTTGCTGACAGCGGTCGCTAACCACGATTCAAACTTCTCTTCAAGAGTGATTAAACTCATTAAACGGTACTTTGAGTACTTATAAGTAGTACGGAAATTTGGCCGAGCCAAAATGAACATAACTCACAACTGATGGCAGCCGTTGCGTTGAAATAGACAGATTTTTGACCTCTTCAAAAAGAAGCAACAACATCAAGTTCCGCCCCAACTAGATTCGGTCAGCAGTGAATATACTTTCCACCATGAGGTTAGGAACTATAATTCATGTTTACACAGTGCAGTCATGTTTACTAAAGTTTACTAAAGTTTACTTAACATTAAGTACAACCGGATCAAGTGGCCAGTTGCAGTAGACACAAGGGAAGGTTCATATTTCTTTACAAGTGATAAACCGGGAAGTGACTATGATTAGTACAGTCTGACAGACAATTATAGGCCTACCGCTTTCGGTGAAAAATTCAGTCTTTGTGTGTGTGAATAGACCAGGATTTTCTCTTACATGGAAGTGTGAAACGTTACACCTGTTAACGCGAATGAGGTTGTATAGCAGACTAGATTAGTAATGCAACGACTAACAAAATTGACAATTTGACATTTAAGAAAGCATTCCACGGGATGTCATCTACACTTTCATGAAGTGACAGTGTCTGTATTAGATTTTGGCGTGTACTCGAGTTAAAGCAAAGGTAACTCAATAACTCGCGTTCAGCAAATTACAAACCGGCAAGTCTTGGTCATTTTTCTCCTTTCACGAATGTCTGGATGAGTGCACAGGAAAGGGTTGAACGAGGGGAACAAGACGATGCCTGAATTGATCGGAAACCCCGATCAGTAAACACATTTCAATCAGTGAAGACTGACTTCAACAGAGTGTATTCGGAAATAGAATACGTTCTAAACTATTCAAGCAACGAACAACATTGAGCGAGTGACCCTTATGAAACAATATTTTTCACACACACACTTTCAAAGAATATAACTGACAGGATCATAAAGAGTTTGTAGTCATTCGAGTATAAAGAAGCTTCGATAAATATCGCAGGCGATTAGGTGCCAAACGTGTCAATTACTACTTCAGACTGAAGACCACATTATGTGGACATATTAATGACACAAAGTGATCTTCTCAGATGAAGAGAACTTTACCATCGGTGGTCCAAGCGGTTGTAACTACTACTGGTATGACTTGTGTAAACAGCCTGACACATCCGATGGCCGATTGTTTGAAGCTGAGTATCGTCTGTTTCTTGGAAGAAAGTGAAAGTGATGTTCTCACAGAAAGAATACAGAATTCCCAGTCATATATTAGGACGTTTTCAATTCAACTGTTGTCACCTGTTATGCAATACGGAGGCAAAGTTTTGTTCACCATGAAAAATGTATCAGATAAACTGCTCCCAGAACAAGCGCTAATGAGCAGTTAGGATGATGCGGTTGATTGGCCATCACTGAGCTCTTATTCTAAGCCAGCTTAAAACTATAAGGGTAATTATCCAGACACAATTGTAGGCAAGAACAGTCACGTGAGTACCGACCGAATACTTGTCCAACAAGAATAAGATAACTCAGTAGCGTTAGTATTATGCACTTCTTGGTACCGAAGTTGTCCTTGCTAAATGCCACTCATCCATCACACCACCATCTCACTGGACACAGTACAATCCTGTAGAACTCGTCAAGTTGGCCGTCAGATATCAAAACCTGACTGTCAAATACAATTTGAAACGCGATCTAGTGAGTTACGACTTCGCCTCTGGATGTTGGATGGAAGTGATCATATGTTGAGAATGAACGATGTACCATTCAACCATCTCATTAACACTCACAAAGTTCACGCATAAGCTGCTATCTGACCAACTCGGAGAAGTGAGCTTGTCTTGCTATATTACAATGTCGATGGTTTAATCTAGGTAAATGTGTTACAAAAACAACTGTTAGCTACGGATTTCGTCCGTTTGATCGACCCATGAAACCATGCAGGGAAATCTAGGTCGTTCTACGACGGAGGCAATGTCCATTTCAAGATGTAAGTATACAGAGTAGGTTTTGATCAGCTTACCATGGTACTTGACATATGATGTCCAGTCAGACACGAATGCTTCGCATGATGGTCGGCTGATTAAGAACGGAGTGATATTCAGCAGAAGCCCTTTGAATAATCAACAGCGAGGAGCAAATGTACGCGTTAGATCCCAGCTGACCAGCCAGTGCTGACTGAGTCTGATAATCTGTTTTGTTCACCACTGTATGGCCACTGTGAGCTGACTACTTAAAACCGCTCGGCTCCCTCTTTCGCGCAGCCGTTGTTTATAACGATCGGACTTGCCAAAGGATCGATTGGGGGAGGTTTCCTGAACGGTATGGAACGTTTTACACAGAATATATCTTGGAAGTTTGATAGGAATAAACGTTGTTTTCAATTCTGAAAGGAATGGAAAATTGTCTTTTCAAATTCGAGCAGAATCACCAAAATGTGATTAACTTTTTAACCACTGGACAGCTAGTTTTTGACTATTCTAATCACTGGATATTTCAGTGAACCAGCTTTGTGATACGGTTCTTGTTTGTCCAAAAGACTGACATTTTGTGACGTCATTTAAAAGCGGGATTGATTTGCTCAAAGTGATCTAGTAATCAATCAACCGACTGATTCCCTTATAACTGTGAGGTAAAATATATCTATTAAATCAGTAGAACAAATGATAGCTTATTCGGTACACTGATGTGGCTGAGCAGAATCGGATTCACTGTTTTTGATTTGAGAAATAGTAACGGCAACCTAAGTGTCCAAGAAGTGAGAGTAACAAACACTGAAAATTTTTAACTTGCTTGAAAGAGGAAATCGAACTGTCATTGTTTTCAAGAAAAAGCTATCTTCCCACATGTCGGAAATGGTTTCTCAGTCGGGAAGGCCGCCATTTTTTAGCAAATCACCTAAGAAATATTTTCTCGCGCAGAAAGTTTAGAATTCTAAAAGCGATCATAGAGCTCGAGCAGTATAGCGCATCACTATTGGTGGTAAGCTCAAAAAGACTGCTAACTGACACATATTATGTGGTGTTCAGCACAAATGATTGTTCAGAAATTAGGCGCGTAGGCTGAGCTTTCCAGACAATGAAGTCAACAGGATGATGTTAGTACCAGTGCGGACTGTGGTTTCCAAGTTAGATTTGGTTGCGACTAGAGGTGATGAAGCTATGGAGATTCGATGTCTGTATACTTACTAACAATCGAAACCAGGCAGCATGAAATGACAAGACTTAAAACTTCTGGGATCAGTTCTTGAACTACACACATAAAAGCGTTCTTACACACCACAAGATATAAATGTATACTCAATGTAGAATCTGTCAGGATTCACGGCTATACGCAGTCTATCGGGGCGGTTGTAAACCTCTTGATTCAGGGCAGAACAAGACGGAATGTTGAAGGTTTACTCAGATAAACTGGTTCAAGTGAACTCTGTGCACGGAATTTAACGGTCAGCAAATATCAACCAATAACACGGTAGCG
>LUCH01003720.1:31250-48809 GCA_013368495.1 Paragonimus heterotremus | reverse complement strand
TTGATTGGAGTCACTCATTCAAGCAGTCCATAACTGTTGCCTAAAGGTCACTGAAAATTCGCAGAAAACCAATGATATTTTAATGAGGAAAAATTAGGTTAATTGAATTCTTCGGACCTTGTTCTCACAAATAAGGGACACGTTCAGTCTAAACACGTGATGGTTCACTGTGATTGCAATTAGATGTCCTCAGGATGCAAATCAGCTTTACATGTAATGGTGTGAACATATTAGAAGGCCAACACTCAAAAATGCTTCCTGGTATTTTGTACTGCCTGTTCACTATCAAACGACAATATCGTAGAAACTACAAAAGACTAGTGTTGCAAGATAACAAACAACCAGGAAGTGAATCGAATAGGGCGAAAACATGTAGGTTAGTCTAACGAATCTATGGAAACCTAGCGTCCACAATTATTTCCGTAAACATTTGTTATTTTGCATTGAAAGTCACCCATGATTGATCGCAGTTGTCGCATCCTCACAGTTAGTTCAGTCAATCACGTTCAGAAAGAAGCACCGTATTCGAGATTCGGGCGTGTTACAGTTCGTTGGTAGTTCACATCCTTGCCATGGCCGGAACTAGAACTCCGGCATCGCTCTCATGAAGCAACCGCGTTGACCACTGCGCCGCTGACCTCAAATTAGGCACGGCCGAGTTATATATGAGCGCTCAATTACTTTCGCCTGTGGGTAATGATCAGGTTGCTCGATCGTCTCGAGAGGAAATACAGTAACTGCCCGTTAGTTTTAGTCGATGACCCAATGATTTGGACTTTTCTCCAAGTTGGAACCACAGAATTCATTAAAATCTTTGGATGAGATTTTGATTACTGATGGGTAGCAAGAGATTCGTTTGATATAAGGTGAACACTCTGCTTACTTCATTAGGCTACTCGTAACCGTCTCATTAAAATACGGTAAGTGCGGATTAATATGACCCATTATGTTCTCGAATGTGAAGACTAGGTTACACCAAAGACATGGGGTCAATATATGTCTGGAGATTCGTAAGGCGTGATGTTTCCACAGGCCTGGGAGCAATACCCTTGTTTGCAGAGTCGAGTTATCAGCTTGTTTACGTTAATATTCTATCATCCTTTACATCAAGCGACTATGAACTCCCTTAATGTAATTTACGTTGTAGTTAGGCAGAAATTGTTGAGTGCAGTGTGATTTGTTTTCAATAACTCCATGTTCAGCACTGGTCATGTGTGTGTTGACGTTCTGGCAGATGATTTCTTCCACGAACGTATCCCTAGTCTTGCTACGTTGTTACAAAACAGTCATGCTTGTGCCAGTCGTAGCAAGTCAATATTCCGTACATAAGATCGAGTGATCTTGAATCACCGTCCCATACATCTTATAGCCAACGACAGGATGACACAAATGTACACAGTTCGTATGTATTTATACTCTCCTCTGCCTTGTTTCATTTATGTGCCATGCACGGAGTTTGATGCCAAAACTATAATTAGGTATTAGTGATGTTCAGTTTGTAGTAGCCGAATTCCTTTCTGTTTATCACAACTGAATCTCCTAATACTGCATTTATTATACTGGCTTACTTTACCAGTTGGTTTACCGTGTTGGGATTTTGTGTCGAAAGTATACCGGTAAAATTGTTTTGAACAACAATCCCACATACTTCAGATTAACGTTAGAATCAGTGAACAAGTTTAATATCTGTCAGTTTATATCTCTGATGTTAATTGTTCCACTAACCGGAATTGTTGAATGACCTGAAAAATTGTTGCTCATTCTCTCAGAGATGTTGCTGTCAACATTACTCTCATTGGAACTGTTCGTTTTTGTTGCTGACCCAAACGTATGCGCGAAATGAATTGTTCGGTTAAAATTTCGTAGGTTTACCAAACTTTGTTCGAATCAACCGGTCAGACTGCAAGTGAACTCGATTAGAACAGCATGTGTGAACGGGTGGCGAATGGCCTCATAATTAGCAACAGAATTCGACACCTGGTCGGAAATTAGTCGGCAGAGAGTTTTTCATTAAATGAAAGCCCTCCCACAGGTCAATGTGTTCCACGACCCACACACACACACACACAAACACACATCTTGCAGTATTCAGTGGTTGAATATTTCAATATTTTAAGTTCGGCTGTTGTAGTTCGCAGAAACATAAAAATGTGCAAATTTCGTTATGGTCGCCAAGATTTTGCACCTCATGCCATCTGTATAGAGCATCCCAATACTACAAACTTTTGCGTGATCGGGCGAAGAGTTTGTCGTTCTTAACTTAGTCTAATCGTTAGTTATTTTCTTCTCTTTTCTCAAAGCTTCTCATTTCCGTCCGTTCGTTTCTATTTTGAATTTTTCAATATATTTCTGTTTCAGCTGATGAATAAACGATATCACGTACGTTTTAGCTTGTGTATTCGAAGGAAATCTTAGTATTCACGCAGTCCTTTGTGAAACCACAACGTATGTGGTTGGCCCGGTGGTAACCTTCCAGGTGGGAATATACACAAAACACGAACACTTGTTAACTGACTAGCCATATGAAGTGAACATCCTACCCATCTCCACAGATTTGGCTGACACACATCGTAGGTGCGTCCACATACACTTTATTCGCACTACATACCACAAAAAATCAGCTTATTCTATAAAAAATGGCTTCATTTGAATGTCATAACCGTTAATCTGGAAAACGAACAGGGCAAGTGAAAGCCACCTTTGTTGAAATCGGAGTGGGAATTTCTCACTGTACCCTATACATTAATATAATGGCAGGTAAATGGATTGTCAGATCATACTGAATGTATTTTCAAATGTATAGATTTGTCTAAGAGGATCTACCGAATAATGGCCATTATACATGAGAAACCACCCTCGTCCAATTCCGTACGGCATCTGTAAGATGCTAGGACCACAAAATGATCACTTCGCTAATGCGACCGTGTACTACAGTTCTGACTTTAAAATGGATTTCTTTCCCCCTAAAGAAAGCAGGCCATCTACCGTCAAATCCTATCCCGTGAACTCTAATGTTCATTCTGAACTAGACACCTGAGTTGAACTTTCAACAAACAACCCAGGTAATCCAACGCCGTTGCTATGTTTATCTCACCGGTTGTAAACGAATAAGTTGTTCATGTCAGTCACTGTGTTAAATTTCGAACCACAAATCTTTCGTTGGTTGAGGACACCACTTGATGCCAATCACGATAATTTGTGTGTAATCAACAGAAAAACCCCCTTGACTTCAGATTGTTTACAAAACGTCATGCCTAATTTCTGCCTGGTAAGTCCTCGGTAATCGTCTAATAGGAAATACAAGATACGTCGGTATGCTCCCATTGAACCGCCTACTACCCCCATCGGACGTAGTGCATCACATAGAGCAGTTGAACGGATTCGTCATCAACAACAGTTCGAACCTTTTGAAAGCACGGTTTAAAATGCGTCATCAATTTTATGTTATTCGAAAAGGGAGGTACAGTATGCAAACGGTCCAAACCAACGTTTACAGAATAGTGATATGTCTTCTGTTCGCATATTTTTACTGTCAGCGTATCTTCTGAGTTATCATTTTCTTCAAGAGGTACTACTTTTAGCAGAAATCAGTTCTGCTGGTGCCGTTATCGGTCTTTGTAACAGGAGAACTTCGTAGTTGCTGTGATTACGCTTACTACGGCGATTATGAGAAGGCTTTTATGTTCACACTGGACAAGACAGCCCAACTGAAGTCATCCATCGATGCACTTGCCTCTAACTTAGGGAAAGCAGTTCGAAGAGTTGCCTCGTATGACGAACGAACCTCGTGCGATATTGTCAATCCTTCTAAATTGTGTAAACGATAACTTACAAAGCTATTGATAATTGTCTGTCTAGGGAGAACGAAACTGATATCATATTCCTACTAACGGGATGACAACAACCGAGAACTGAGCACTTAGATGCTAAAAGTAGACAAGCTGCTTAGTTTATATTGCTAAACACATAGCTTTCCAGTCGGCACCTTTCGAAAAGAAGCACTAGACTCGAGTTTCGCTCTCATTAGAGCTCGACAGTAGTGTAAATTCTCGCCACTGCCAGAACTTGAACCACGGACACGCTGTTCATGAGGCAACCGTGTTAACCACTGCGCCATTGACCCCACGTTAGGCACGACCGGATTATCATATGTGAACACTCAACCACTTTCGCTTGTAAGTAATGATCAGGTTGTCCGATCGCCTCGAGAGGAGACACAGTTACTGTCTGTTAACTCCAATCGATAACCCCGCGATTAGGACTTCCTAGAGAGGTCGAAATCTCCGATCTCATTAAACCTGTGTCTCCATTTCGAGACGATCGGACAACCTGATCATTACTTACAAGCGAAACTGGTTGAGCGTTCACATATGATAATTCAGTCGTGCCTAACGTGAGGTCAATGGCGCAGTGGTAAACACGGTTGCCTCATGAACTGAATGTCCGTGGTTCAAGTCCCGGCTGCAGTGGCGATGATATGCACTACTGACGAGCTCTAATGAGAGCGAAACTCGAGTCTAGTGCTTCTTTTCGAAATGTGCCGACTGGAAATTCTATGGGAATGCGACAGTTGCGATCAATTGTGGGTGATGTTCAATTTGAAATTAACCAAATCCCCGACTACTCATCAGTAAACATATAGCTATTATATATATTTCTCCAAACTAATTTTTATAACGTTTGAGGCGACAAGGAATAATGACCATAATGAACTTACTGTCAGCACTATAAAATTATGATTTCCCGTGAATTCTTGTACGCGTTACTATGTAGACCGTTTAGATGTATCTGAAAACTCACATATTAAGTCACTATAAAAGACTGAAGAATATGAACCCTTCAAAAATAAGATGTAGTTCTAGTAGCCTGTTTCTCTCGATTGCCGGATATCTCAGTATCATCAACCTACCTTGTGAATGGATGAATCACTCCGAATGTGAGGAGTGTTATGTGTGGACAAACAAAGTGAATGTATGCGCCTAAACTTGACCCGTCCACTTCGACCTAATTATCCCAAGTGTTGGTCATGGTTTCCACACGTGGACCACCTGGCCGTGTTAGTCTTATACAGCGTAACATGGTCAAATTTCTGTTGGTCCGAGAATGAATGAGCTGGGTGTGGTGTGAGTACAATCCTCTTTGAATTACATACAGTGAGATTAATCACGACGGGGTGCAAATTTGATCAATTTTAGCCGACAGTTCATTAGAATAAAAGAAGCCGTTCGCCAGGACTAGATTCTTGCCCCTATCAGCTGTGTTTCCGTCCTCACCTTCGGCTAGAAATTTGTCCATAAACCAACCGCTTAATGAACATGAGACCGGCCGAAAATAATGAATGAGATGGAAAGCGAGAAGGGGCAGTCCCTTGAGAAACAAATTCACACTTTAAACTGGACGTTATTGTGTTCGGTATACAAAATACTTGCCACTCATCCGTCTTTGTTCGTTACACAGTGCTGGTCGATTGGTTTCGCTGGGCTCCATAGCAAATCCGATTTCTGTTTAGATAGCAATTTAAGGTTTGAACAGCAGTCTCTCCCATGCTAATGGTTGAATGCAATTTTGGTTTTCGAAACAGCAAAATTACCGCCCGTACATGAATTAGGCTGTTATGTTTCGCTATCTACGTTAATTTTCAGGCTGTCTGACTAAGAGCTGAACAACTAGATGTATGTCCAAGTCTCGATGTTTCGGTAGCTAGCAAACAACTAAACCGCATACACTTATTGCCAACAAAAGCTTCCCAGTAAATCAGATAGCCAGATATAAATTTTAACCTTGATGGACCTCATCATGAATGCACATTTTTGCAGCGATCGAGGTTTAAACTCTAATCCCTGTTCTTGCGGCCTATTGATCCAGCTGCTTCTCGTCAAGTCCTACCAGACTGTCCAACCCAAAATCTCACCCACATTCTCTTGTGAACAACACTTCGATTGTCTGATCGTCTAAAGAGGCGATACAGCAACCTCAAATGGAAAGCCTCAGCTTTACTCAAAATCGAAGATAGCTGAACGTCTAGGTACGATAATTTAGTCATGCCTAAAGTGAGAGCAGTAGCGCAACGGAAAATGTTGTTGGCTCATCAAGTAGCAGGTCAGAGTTCAAATTCAAGCCATTACAAGATGTTCAAGTGACCAGCTGGCTGAAAAACCCGCAGGATTACGACAACTGCAGTCGACCATGAACGATACTCAATCCATATTAACCAGAAATCTCTACTAGTTGCCAGCAATCAAAGTGTACTCCAATGAATTGAGCGATTTTTGTGATTCCAACTTGGACAGAAGTCCTAGCCATGAGGTCATGGACCAAAATCAACAAGAAAGTTACTCTATCTCTTCGTGAGACGATCGAACAAATTGAGTAATATTCACAAACAAAGGTGTCCTAGCATTCATGTATGGCAATTCGGTCGAGCCTAATTTGACATCAGTGATTACTACGGTAACCTTGAGAAAGCGTTGCCGGAGTTCAAGCTTCCGTCGTGGCAAGCATGTGAAGTACTGACGAGCCCCAACAGGAGCGACACTTGTGAGGATGTTTTCTTCCGAAACGGGCTGTCTGGAAAGTCCTATCTGATTACGAAATTTGCGATCTGTTGTGGAGGCTGTTAAACTTATATCAAACAACTCCCGTGCTGTTTACTGTGAATCAGATAATCCTCTCATCTCAGTTAAGTTATGCGTTCAAGATTCTTTCCCTAAATCCCACACGTATCGGTCACCGACTCTTTCAGCAATAACATCTACACTAGACGTCATTCCTCTAAGCCAAACTTGGGTATTGCATTCATGAGTTGAACATCGGTTAGATCGACAAGCGAACAAGTTTGACAAATGATCATGACACGAAAAGAAAGCCCACAATCCACTGACTGTCATGAAGTCAAATTTGGATGAGAGAAGTCAAAAAAGCCGAATCGAATACTGTTAGAAGTTTGGTGATCAGGGTCTTTCTGATAAAATTGGTCAATCATGAATGATGTTTAATGGAAAGGTCGAGTGTATAGTACAAACAAAAAAGTTAGTCTTTTTAATTGTAAACACACGATAACATAGTCATTTTGGTTCCCAGTAGGCATGAGAAAACTTTGGAGAAGGTTGAATGGTAGCAGTTGAGAATATAGACGTTTCACGTTCGTTGCGACCAGACAATGGAGACTTGAGGAAGGAAAATCACATGGCTTGATAAGCAGCTGACGATGGAGCCAAACAATGAGTACAGTCAAATTGCAGTTTACATTGAGGTATGAAGCTTAACTAGTGACTGACACCCAAGGTAGTAGGGTTCCTAGATTGTAGAGGACAGTAAGTATGCATTTGAGAGGAGGAATTATTAATTGGGGTGGACAAGGCTATTCCACTTGGAGACCACCCGATGCCAATCACAGCCGGTTTGGAAAATTATGTTACAAAGTAACACTGTAGGTGCTCACAGATCAGGAATAACAGATGCTTTTGAAACCATGGTCTGAATATGAATGTTTTACCTGCCGGAAGGTTAACTATACTTATACCGCGTTGTGTATATTTTGGACAATTAGGGAAAGGTGTCCGGTCGACATTTTAATGTCGCGCGATTTGGAGAAGCTGGAGGGGTTCTGGTAGATTTGTTTAAAAATACACATGACCTTTGTTGACAAGATGATAGGAAGGATGTTGCAACTTAGCGTTAGAGTGACCACCGCAAGTCGTGGTGTACAGCGGTCTTAAGCGTCAGTTCTACTGAGCGATGTCAACTGAAAAGTGTATTGATTTTTCCGTAATCGTTTACCTGTTGTTTAACTGCTGTGCATGCATTGCTACTGAAGCCGCACACTATTCCCATGTATCTCTTCTGTCCCCTAACTCGGAATAGTCAACTTTGTAAATCTGTTACTCAGGCTCGATTAGTTTATACATATTTGTTTTGGACGAGATTACATGGACCTGAAAGAATATCAAGCATTAGGTGATGAGAGCCCTGAAAGCAAATACGATCAACATAAGCCAGAAACAAGAAAAACTATTCATTTGGGGGTGCAACGTCTTTTAATAATTACAACACTTTAGTGTATTTTTAATCTAATTTTTGGGAATGTTAATTTCCATTTTTGCTATCTATCAACGACTGTTCCTTTCGATCCCATAATCTTATGAAACACCCTGCCACTTTTGCACATGTATCAGTCCAAGATGCCACTATCAACGGACGGTTTGTGCTCACTCAACGATCATTATATACCAACTAGAACTGCCTCCCTCTTGATTCATTCCCGTCAACATGTATAAGCCGAACTAATTGACGATTAGCAAAAATACTTCGTAAATCTCCTCTCACATGGCTTCTCCTCGTGACCACAAACAACACCAACTTGTGCATCCTGGTCTATTTGGTTGGCCTTAACCAGTATACATATACAGAAGCTGCATCTTTTATCAGGCACTATTGTCGCATTCCGCCGACGTGATTGATATCCGGCCACTACCCCAGACTCATATTTTTGGGAACAATTCGTACGCAGGTGAATACCGTCCAGGTGAAGCAGAGGCACCTAAGCCGGAAAACATTTGTTTCGCTTTCCGGCTGGCTCAACACGGAAGACATTTCACCAGCTAAATTTAACGTTGTTCGTGATTCTAACCACATCAGATTGTTGGCTAATTTCAAGTTGAACATCACTCACAATTGATCGCAGCTGTTTTATTCCAGTCGGCCCCTTTCGAAAAGAAGCACTAGACTCGAGTTTTGCTCTCATTAGAGCTCGTCAGTAGTGCATATCATCGCCCCAGCCACGCTTTCACGAGTCAACCGTGTTGACCAATGCGCCGCGCCATTCACCTCACATTAGGCACGACCAAATTATCATATGTGAACGCTCATCCACTTTCGTCTGTGAGTACTGATCAGGTTGCCTTATCGTCTCGATAGGGCAACCAGTCGTGAGGTCAATGGTGCAGTGGTCAACACGGTTGCCTCATCAAAGCGTGACCGAAGTTCTAATCCCGGTCGCTGCAAGGATATGCACTGCTGTCGAGTTTTAATGGGAGCGAGACTCCAGTCCAGTGCCTTTGCTGTTCGAACGGGGCTGACTGGGAAGTCTATGAGAATGAGACTGCTGCGATCAGTTGTGGGTGATGTTCAACTTGAAGTTAACCCAATCCCAGACTACTCATCAGAAGTTCTTTGTCGTTAATCGGTCGATCATCTTGTTCACTGCATAGATATTTTTGGATTGTCAACTAGTCATAAGTTACTTTCATCTAAGCAGGGAGGAGGATTTATATAAAACGTTTCCTTTTGTTGGCAACTCGTCTTCATAGATTTTCATATGATTTACAATTGGGCGAAGTGCAGGAGAGACATCACGTAGACATCTGGCATCTTGTGTGATGGCCGTACACCATCCCGTTGTCAAAGATCCAGGTGAAGGCCCTCTTTGACGACGAATTGTGTGTGGGCAAACAGCAACTCACGAATATTCCATTTTGCATTTGTCCTATCCACGTGTTACAACATGCAAATGAAATCAACGATAAGAAACACAGAATATTTCAACAGTTGATCACTGTCAGCCGACTCCGGTGACCTACAGATGTCATCGTACGCCCATTTTTAAGACCGAAAGACATCATCCAAATGAAAAGTGGGGGACAGTGAAGGCAGAAAAGATGACCAGTATTACAATCAGAGTTCGATGCAACGGGACTTGCTTCGGATCTCAACTAGATATTCTCACTCAACGTCCCAGTAAAAGGTGTGCAGGTGACGCCAAGTAAAAGTGTATATTTATACAATAGAGATATAAACAACACTACACTATAAAACCATCAGCTGACTTGGGCTAAAAACCATGTTCTCCGAATTAATTGATGACACTTCTTTTGTAACGTGAAGTATGTGTTTAATCGTCAAAATTCACCAGAAACACGCCACCGGTTTTGTGAATGTTTCTATTCATCATGTGCACGTACTCTGTAAACTTCGATCACACACATATCCGACTACAGAAACGGTAGATCTGCAGACCCCACTGATTCTGTAATAAACGGAACAAATAAACCATAAATGAGTTATCATGAACGGTTACTTTGTTTTCATGATGTCAATGATTAGCCAAAATGGTCCAGATAGATTGAAATGCTATTGACATGATATCTGAAAGCAGAAAAACACGTTTCGATGGAAGCACTACCGATTGGTGGTCATCAATCATATGCAGGCATAATCAATATTCCGGGTAAGGAAAATGGTCAAACTAGAAGTTAAACAATCAGTTGACTCTTATTTTATTACTTGGATTTGCTTTATTGTATTATTCTTTTCTTCAAACTGACAACAATCGTAAGATTTAAGGATGACAACCTTCTAAGTCATACGAACGTACCACGAAGACGTGAAGGCATTTTCAAGACACAATAGTTTTTTTCCCGTCCTCTTGCAACCTTGATATAAACTCACAGAAAACACGTAAACCTCCCGAACTTATCCACTACGTATTGTCGTTGAAGTGTGCTGCTTGACCACCGTATTGGCTGTTACTATGGAGACAAAATGGATGAGTTTGTGTTACAACCCATTGCAATCGTTCATCGGCCACGTATCCAGGAGATAAATAGAAGAAAATGGCAAAGATGCATTCTACCTCTTCATTGTCGTAATATGAGGTAACTTTGTAATTTTGTTGATATCAATTTACCAATAACCACATGTAGCAACTAGGCCAATATAATAGATAGATCAACCAACCGAGCTCAACGGTTGTTACTGTCAAGGATAATCGGCAGCGTATATCATTACCCTGACCGGCCTTTGAACTCAGACACATGTTCTCATGAGACAGCCGTGACGATCACTGTGGCCTTGATCTCACATCAGACACAACCAACTTATCGTATTTAAAGGAGAAGCCACGTTTACTTATGACCAGTGTTCAGGTAATCCGATGACAACGATAGGACGTACATTATCCGTCATATTGGATCTAATGGGGCGGGCTGAAAGGTTTGTCTGAAAATAAGAACTGTGGCTGAATTTGCATTGTGCTTGACTTACGTCAAAACAACGACTGCTTGTCAAGTCCAGACATACTCATAAGCCGCCGAGAAAATTGTTTCATTAGAAGAGCTATCTATAAGAAATCCATGCGATCCGGTCAATACGTAAAATTTAACAGCATCACATCGGTCCAACATAAACGAATACTGGTGAATACTATGTTCACACAGGCGAGGCAAATCTGTACGCGGATGAATTAGATTTGATTACTTCTGTCCTACAGCCAACTGGTTACCCCATAAGTTGTATAGATTGGCAAAGTGAACAAAAATTACCATCCGAAGAGGTTGTCACTGTAGTGGATGGGAGAATGTATATAAAGCCAAATTATATGGGCAAATATATCATGCATCAAACAACACAGTGATTGAGAAATTCAGTTAAGCAAACGCTCAGTGTAGTTGGACCCTATGTATTCGCTCAAAGTCGGAAGCTACCAGTGCCTTCAATCAAAGGAGATCCTCCTGTCGGTGCCATTTCACACTGTGTTTAACAATTTGTATGTAGCTGTAGAGAATGTTACATAGGCAGAACCGGGAGATGCTTGAGCTCCAGAATGAAGGAACATTCACCTAAATGGGTGCAAATGGCCGAGTTACCGGAGACCGGCATTGTTACTGAAACACGTAAACACCAAATGTCTTAAGTCGTTAGACAAGCCCTGACTACTGGCCACGTTATCGACTCATCTTGAGCATTCAGTATTCTGCCACGTCATTCTGACCTCGGATTCTTGCAGTTTGCTGGAGTAGTCGCAATCAATCGTCTCAAGTCCAGGTTTGTGTTTAGAAACAACTGTTCGTAAATTTGACCTTTTCCTGGACTTAAAGATCTATGCTAACCCGCTTACGGATTATCTACTCCTCTAGTTGTAAGCTATAAAATACCACCCGTGTTGTTTTAAATTTGATACTGACGAGTCAATATGAAATGCTTGAATCTACCAGTTTTCGTGTTCTAACTGATATGTTAAAATCTACTCAAATAATGTTCGGATTACTGCTGTTTAATCTCGCCGGATGTATTTCTGCTTCAAGATCGCAAAATATTTTGGCTCCCTTGGTTGTTGCAAATTCAGGTACTGCACGCTCTACACTATTCCCACATCTCTTACGCAGGTGTCCGTAACGAGACATAAGCACGTTTTCTATGAGTCTCTATAATAACGGTCACTGTATATTTCATGGTGTGATAATTTCCTGCTCTCTGTATTAGATGGCCAACATTGTACGGGCTTAATTGAGATGACGAGAACATGGGAATTGAATCCACCTGGGATCACGTGAAAAACGAAGCTGTCCAGTATGTAGCCCAAATGCTTCGAGTGAGGAATTGGTTATAGCAAAATACGAAGTCTTCCGCAATATTCAACAAAATGTGTGCAGATAATTGCGAGGATATGCAAGAACTGGTATAAACCACAGACTTAAAAATCTCAGACCAGGTTCAACTGTGATAGACGATAAACCGAACAAGGGAGAAACATCTAGCTGTTTCTCAACAGTGAACACGCTATTCCAAATGTGTAGATTCTTTGGATACATGATCATTCCTTTATAAAATCGGGGATGGTTTTTACTGCTTGGGAAAAAATCCGCGTATGATTTCATTGCTAACCAAAGAAAATATGCAGCGCCGACAGTTTACTGGAACCAACAATTTAACTTAATGATCTGCTAATATGAATCACCGGAAATTCAGAATTCAGCCACATAGGTTTGTTGATTGTTTACTGTATGTAGGAAGATAATTGTGACAGTCACTTGGAGAATTCAGGAAAATAACATTCAACCACAGATGGACTTGAGAGACGAGCTGGTTAATTGAACCCCGTGCAGTTAGTGGTGAAATCCCCAAGTGTTGGCTGCAGACTCACATGTTCCTGAGAACATGTAAATGAATATTATAAATGGGAAACGGAAAGCTACACAAATATCTTCCAGCCATGATCTGGACGTACTCGTATGATACAAATGTGATACGAATCAACTTGGTTGTGAATATACACCTGTCTGATGAACCACAGTAGATTAAAAATTGGTCTGTTTTCGAGAATCCATTCATTACAGTGTCCGCAATGATAGAAATCTGAGTCAGGACCTATAATTAGGCGACAGTATGTTTGAGGATATCAGTCAGCAATAGAGGACGAAACCCAGGATATGTGAAATGTTCGCATAGGTGTCATTCTACCACCTCAAACAGAACTGCAAAGCCTAATCATACCTGCATTCGTTATCACTTTGTCTCGTATTTGCACGACTGACGATTAGCACCTTTTCTCTTTGAAGACATTGTGAAGAGAGTTGCTTTGTTTCAACTCTTTACCTGCTTGAGTCACGTGTCTGGCGATATCACTGGTTCATGATTCACTAGTTTAAACCGAATGATTATCGTGTAACTGTTCGCCAGACTTTCTGTTCGCTCGCTTACTTTACATTTCGATGTGTTTTGGATGCGTACAAGTAAATTCAAACTCTACTTTTACCGCAGTATACTAAACTTGGAACTAACAAGATGCCAATTGAAACAACAATGATGTTCGTACTTAAAGCCATTGTCCATTCAATGCGTTTCAACTCATCGTCAGCCTATAAGAAGTTGACGGGAAAATTTATGCGTCTGTTGTTAGGCAAGCTCTGTTTCAAAGGAACAGACCTGACTATCAAGGCGTTAAAATTTTCTTTTGACAGTTAACGATCTCCACGGCTCAGTTATATCTTGTCGCAAACCGTCACATCTAGGGGCTTGTAAAATCTTCGCAAACCATGCATTTTCTGATATTTCTTATCGTGTACTCTGAGACGACAGAAATTTTCACCGCTTGACCACACCAGATTCAGACAACATATGAAGTAACCTACTCTCACACAGACTTACAAAATTCTTACTTGGGCGCATTGGAGGATCATGCATTCATTCAGAAAAATAGGACGGCCGATTACTGTCGTCATAGGTTACGTCTTCGTGTCGATCAATCAGGTGGGCTTTGACAAATGTCGATCACTTTCTGTTTACTATTTCCCACTCCACCTAATATGTGATTTTCACTAATTATATCGACCACGGCATGCTGATAAACGTTAAACAAAAACATGACAATAACTTGAAATGCACATAATGGACTGATTATTCACCATCTGTCAGCTGAAAGTTGGATGAAAATATATTCTTCTGGAAAGTCTAAGATGAAACGTTCAGTAGTGGAGAAGTGCACGGGCTGTCGCCCAAACAACCAGAATGTAGGATAGCATTGTAAATGGTTTACGTTTAAACAGACTATGACAGGAAGATTCTCTTTCAATCACTTTCGAACAGAATGACCGTTTCCTACCCACGGGTACAACCTTGTAGAAGCGTTCATAGCGCTTGACAATAACGACTGATAGCTTTGACTTAAACAGCTACCTGATGCTAATTCAACTGACAAGTTTGTGATCATCCTGACCAGATGAACCTAAGAAACATGAACCTGTACATACTGCCTCAGCTGAAATAAGTATTTTGCAGAGCACAACAGCCATGCTGAGTTGACCCAGTGAAGACAGTAAATTCAATCTAACTGAGAAGTCCTGATCACGAGGATATTGACTAGATAAAACGGTGATTCAGTTAATACTCCTTTCGAAATTATCGGACAGGCTGAACATTATTCGTACCAGGTTGTGGTTGAACGTTTGGATTTTATTATACGGTCATGTTATTATTCGGTCATTGTGAGATTGCTGGTGTTATGGGTAAGACGCTAGTGTCACAAGCACGTGGGTCAGGGCACAAACTCCGATCCGGACAAGGATAAGCACTACTGATGAACTCTAATAAGAGCGAAACTCGACTCTAGTGCTTTCTTTCAAAATGGGCTAGCCGAAAGGCTTATCTGAATGCGAAGACTGAGATCAAGTGTGGGTGGTGTTCAATTTTGAAATAACTCAAGAACTCGTCACTGAACATCTGGATATTATGCACTAGTGTGCTGAGGCAGTAATCTTTAGTGAAAGTAAGCAAATATCTCACGCAAACACTTCCAGGCAACCTCATAATGAACATGTTTCTCTTTTTTCCTCAACTATTCGCAGTACTCGACACACGGTGTTTATTCAAACGAATGCACGAGGGTGGGTTAATAAACAATTAGTGTTTTTAGGTTACCACAGCTTAGGCGTGAGGATCTTTGTACTGAAATGAGTCGAATAAGCTGTAAGTGACGATAAATATCTACCCAGCGGGCTAACTTGACTTCAGTTGAGTCGGCTCGGCTTAACATGACTTCCTCTAATTTGAACCAGTTCATAATCACTCTAAACCTTTTTCTCTAGAGACCACTGTTCTTTGAGATCGACAATTATGGTCGAATTTGGCCAGAACTACATTAAACTGCGTATATATAGGCAATAATAATATATCGCTTACTCTGACCACACGATTGGCACACTTACCAAAAAGTGTTCGTTTGAAAGTTAACTAGCTAAGTTTATGAGTACTGCAGAAAGCAATCCAGTTTCCAACGTTACAAACAGGAACGACTGTAAGCTGACAAAAGAAGCTGGATCAAACTGACGAGTAATCAAAACTGTGGGAAGTTTATAACCGTTGACGATAAAGTACTAAATCGAATGGTTCTATATTTCAGGAGTGGATGTGTTGTAAACTCAAAAGACACTTGACCTGGAGAATCGTTTATCGCTGGACATACATTACAAGGTGTTTGGAACCAGACAACCAAGAACGGAGATACTATTCTGCGCGACTGACTAGTATACACATCCGTTGACATCAGTGCATCACCGTAATATTTGTTAACCTTACGGTGCACATACATGTTTCCAATCGTCGCTTCCATCTGCTGGTCATCCTAGTTTTGTGAACAGCCTTCTAATTTCTCCGTGTTCGTTTCACACCGCACTACTCCATAGCCAGATTTTAAATTAAATCCATAGTGAGATATAATCCACCACTTCGTCTAGTGTTTATGAAATCTAGTATACCTTTTCTGGCTGCCTCACACCCGTTACTTTGCAGTGCATATTGCAATTAGTAGTTAGAGATGAAATGTGAGTGACATTCACAGCAACGTTGCCAGGAGCAACTCGTATATATGAAAGAAAATGTAACGTCTGGATTATTTTTTTAATCACAAATCGATAGGTTCATCGCTCTGTTGACTTGATTGACGTATAACAGTCAGCCTTATCTATTAGTTTCTGTGGAATCGTAGACACAGAACACGCCAGACCAAACACGACTACAACAAGCAGAACGTTAAGATTCGGAAAATCGAGTGTATGGCCTCTGTCTAGATAGACAGAGAGAGAGAGAGAGTAAACCATTTTGCCCCTTCAATAGCAACACCAGTAGAAGTTCTGTGGACATCATGGATAGCCCAATCAATAGGATCAGTCATTCAAGCCTCCACGACGTCATCCAGAAAATAATAAAGCAGTATAAACTTTCTCGTAGGAACTGTCACGATGACTCTGTTCGGCGTTTCCAAACTTTCATCAGTTCACTCACATATGGGTTATCGACTCAAAGGCAAGATTCGGGTCTTGGGTCCAACCTCTGTTGATAATGTACGGTCTAGTAAAGACACTCTTCTTCTGACAGCCTGATGGGATTAGCACTGTTCAGCGGCTGCACAGTGTTCCCATCGCGAACAAATCCCCACAGTAGACAAAACTGTCTCATTGGAGTAAAGCTTTTACAAGATGTAAACTGTTTTAAGTAAGGTAATTCCGTTGAAAACGAAACAAACCCATAAGCACCGTAGAGAAAAGTATTTTTGAACTGTAAATGGGTCCAGTGCTTCCCAGGAACAACTGACATAACAGTCTTATCAAATTTAATACCAGCTTGCTTAGGCCCTGACTTCAAGATTGATCACTAAACTTGACAGAACTGTCCGTAGGTAATTCTCATACATCACTCGGGCTAACGAAACTCTTGCACCTACCCAATCAAAGACCCTAGCATGAAGCTTATCCACCAGTCACTTTTTCTCTGATTCATGCCAATCTGTCACCTATAAATGAACGTTGGGATGGATAAGCGATACAGCTCACAAATGATTTCTTACAAATGTTAGTAGGCAAAAGATATTAGAGTGATCAGTTTAGAATCTGCGCACCCAAGTTTATAGACAGAGATGGTATGGTTGCAGTGTGTACAGCAGAATTTCTACCGAAAAATACAATGAAACACATTACATCTCATTAGTTTTTGTGAGTCCATAAAATCAGTGAAGTAGGTGAACGAAAGTGTTCAAAATATAACCTTCTTTTGAATACTATCAACCTTAACTCGGTCTTACGAAGAGAGTAGAGAGTAATTATAATGTTTTGTTAACCGTGAGTTCGTGAATTCGATTTACAGATATTTAGCTCCATTCTTCCCGACCTATACTGTTACCTTGACGAGGTGGTCGGGCTTGTGTACTGTTTTGATCCGGCGGGCTATGCTGACTAGGAGTCCGGTCCTTCCAGGTGCAACCTTGTCAGACAGGCCAAAGGGGAGCAGTCA
>LUCH01003720.1:7461-20927 GCA_013368495.1 Paragonimus heterotremus | reverse complement strand
CAACTACACTGAGCGTTTGCTTAACTGAATTTCTCAATCACTGTGTTGTTTGATGCATGATATATTCGTCCTTAAAATTTGGCTTTATATACATTCTCCCATCCACTACAGTGACAACCTCTTCGGATGGTAATTTTTGTTCACTTTGCCAATCTATACAACTTATGGGGTAACCGTTCGATTGTAGGTCGAAAGTCATCAGGTCTAGCTCTTCCACGAGACTGTCGTGCGTACAGATTCGCCTTGCCTGTGTGAATACAGTACTCACCAGTATTCGTTTTTGTTGGACCGGTGTGAAGCTGCTCAAGTTTGATTATTGAACGGACCACGTGGATTTTCTTTCGACAATTCTAACCGAGCCATCGTCTCGATGACTGATGAGTATATCTAGAAATGGCAGACTGTTGTTGACCTCAAATTCACAAGCAACCATCAGGTTGGGGTAGCAACTATTTAGATGTTGTCCCAGGTTACCTGTCACCTGTTTGGATGGACTGAATATTAATGTGATGTCGAAGTAACGCCTGTGGTTGCTCAATTTTTATCATAAAAATGTCGGCTAAAATGGGCCCCAGTGGACTTCCCATGGCTACTCCGGCTATTCGACGGTAGGACTGCTCGAGAAAAGGAAAACTGACATACTGGGTACAAAGCAGCAAAGTTTCTCTGAATATGTCAGTCGGAAGTGGCAACGAAATGTGACTCATTTTAACGAGCTCACAAATATAGTCAATCGTTCCGTGTAGTGGAACATTTGTGAAAAGTGACTGAACGTCTACAGAGCAGATCATTTCGTTAGCAAGATTGATTTTGTCCAAGTCACTGACCAATTCAAAAGAACCCTTAATGGAGTGTGCCTGAAATTTATGCCCTAATAGGGCTAGAATAGCGACAATTCAACGTACCAATTTATGGTAGGGGGTTTTGTCACTGCCAAAATTGAATTGTGCTTACTCGGCAGGCCGTAAATTTGAGGTGTTGACGATCCACATGCCATCAGTAAACCTTAACTGAAAGAACAGCTGAAGATATAATATGCCGTTTTCTATTTCGGCAAAATTATCCGCTACCTATATTCGATGAAACTAGTTTTGCCATCCAATACTGACATCATGTGTCCACATTCACCACTGAAACATTGGGTTTCCTTAAATAAATTCATGAATGCAGAAAGAAGACACATGTTACGACACGTTAACAACTCGCTTATTCTCATCATTCGCAAACGTAAAGCATGCGATTTATATATATGATACACAAATAGAGCTAGACAGAGCATGGACACGTATACAGTCACATCACATATTATATCATCACCACGGCAACCTTACAGGTTGTTTCGACCGCTTTTTTGCATATAACGCCGGCTTGTGAGGTGTGATCAACATGGCTTCGCTAAAGGCCAGTAGCTTCGGGTTCTGTTAACGTAACGCTATTTTGAATTATCTAAGTGGATCAGCCTACTGACATGTTATCATGAGATGTCGGGTAATTGATGACGCGGAGCTTGGAGTAACGGATTCACCGGTCTCCGATTGTTATCATGATTTGTTTTAACCGGTTCGGGACATGTTCTGCCACTCGCTGAGATAACCGTAGGTGTGTTCTGTCTGTGTAGACGTCACCGCAACTCCGAGTGAACTGATAAACAACGTGAGAGACAGAATGGTGGGGCAGACTGCGTTCGCGATTGTGTAGAACGGCTTCTTCAGTAGCTTTAATCACTCGTAATTGGGCAGCCACGTACGTAGTGGATAAGTCACAATGCTAATTGTGCTTAATGTCGTTTGCCGGACGGTCGCCCCTAGATCGCAAAAGTAAGAATATATCTTTCTTTGGAGCTGTTTGTACTGGCTCATTGCATTTGTTCATCATGCTGTGAATGTCTATTAACTTTTCAGGATATCCGTTTGTTAGCAACGTTTCTCTCATTCTTTCTTGTTCCATCTGTACTTTATCAAGGCCGCAATTATGCCTGGCCCTATGGAATAGGTTTTTCACCAAACCCCTCTCGTATGCTACCGGGGCAACGCTGGAGAAATGAAAATATTGTCCGTCCCATGTTGCTTTGCAATGGATCGATTGCCGTATAGTACCATCCTCACGCCTAGTGATGACTGTATCTAAGAAAGCTAAACTGCCGTTCGGTTCCCTTTTGTGAGACAAGGATAGGTTCAGATGAATAGAAGTAAGAAGATTGAGAATAAATCAAAGTAGTCAGTGTCCGTAAAAATCAAAATATCATCAACATGCAGCTTGTACAATAAGGCTTTGACAATATTGGCTGAGACTTGCCGTTCAATCATTCCCAAGAAGATATCGGCTATTGTTGGGCCCATAGCCACTTCGTCTACTTGTCTATAAAGGAGCCATTCAAGAGTAAATCTGATATTTCCTGTATACAGTAAAATGAGATCCCTAAAATATTCAAGTGGAATGTCTATATCACAGTTTTAGCTGGAAATGAAATTACATAAAAACTCAACTGTCTCACGAAGAGGAACGTTAGTAGAAAGGGAATCAACGTTAATCGAATACATAGTTTGTGAACTCACCGATACGCGTTCTAATGTCTCAGCTAGTTCAAAAGCATCCTTTAGGCAATGGGGAGATAACAGTTTGCGAATGGGGTCCAAAATTTCAGCCATCGAGCAACTTTATAATATGCTGAATTGTTCATACACAAAATTGGTCGCAGGAGTGTTCCATCCTTGTGTATTTTTGGTGCACCTCTCATTCGTGGTGTTTCCGTGTCGATTGGGTCCGCGTGCCTATATTGATTTTCAGATATGTGGCCATGCAACAGCAGTATCTGAAGTTAGCTCGGTATTCGTCTTTCCAGCAATATGTTATTTTTAGTCGTCTTGTCTTTCTTAAACTTTCGTTGGTCTTTCGAAATGGTATTCCTTTTCATCATGTAATCATCCTTGTTCATGATGACAACAGCAGAACCTTTATTAGGCTTTAGAAACACCAAGTGTTGCATTTATCACAATCCTTTCACAGTTTGATAGTGTTCCTGTTTCAGACAACACTGCTGATTAACAGGTGCTGATATAAATTGGTTAGAAATATCTGCCAATTTTACGCGGAACCAACCCATGTCATCCGGAGATGTAGGTGACAGAGCCTTTAATGAATCGTGCACATATTCGAATTGCTCTTGCGTGTCTAACTCGTCAGTTTTTCAGGTGGTATTTTGAACTTCAGTCAAAAGAAGAGGACATCCAGCTACGTTTGTGTGAACTGGGTTGAAGAGAGTTTGTATACATCCTTTAAGCTGTCACTTGGAAATACACTCATACTGGCTGAGCGTGAGAGGTTGCTCCGTGGAGAACGAAGAGTTCTGACCTTGATAATGCGAACGGCTTCTCTCTAAAAGTTTTCAAACTTGACAAGGCACATGAATGACAATCTGTTTGGGGCTTCAACAAACCGGTGGTTTCCGGCTGTTTTGTTCTCTCTAGTATAACAGACCGTAAAATCAATTTCCTGACTACATCCTGAGTTGCAAAGGTCAAAGAAGGCGAAGATTTGTTTGAGGACTTCTTGTTTAGCTATTAAGATGCTTAACTTGCCTAACAGTAAGACGGTTGGTTTTACCATTGTACACACAGAATAGGACATTCGCTTTTCATACATAACGCCGTTGTACAGTGAATACATCCGAGGCTTTTCAACAGTAGCTCGTATTTTTAATCCACCTGCATTAGTGCATCCGAGGTCACTGCCAATCTTTGAGCGTTCCGAGTGTTTTTCTTTCGAGAGTACCCGCTGAAGATCCCTTTTTTAATATGCGACGCAGCAGTTCTGCAACTTTATAACCAACTTCTGTATTATTCCCAGAGGACTCTGTCTCAGTCTGTCGATGGATATACATAGTCATTAATGTGGCAAAAAGGTCCATGGCCAAATACATTTTTGTACACCTAACGCCTTTAGCCTACATAGTATGATCCTATGTAAGTGGATTGATGTCCTGGTCATTACAAATACAAATAAAGAGACAAGTCGATTTAACTGATCGTCTGTCATTTAGCTGAAAGTCACCGCCAGTTGTCTCAGTAGTTGCTTTAAACAGAGTGTACTTTTGATAACGATGTAGTGGTTGTAACTCGTAATGTATACCTTTTTACTCCACTCTCGGTGTTTGCTACAAACTCAACCGTTCCTTAAAGCCCTAGCCGGGGATACCGGTCCCACGTATGGGTTCCAGTATCAATGTTATCTGGATTGCCACTATGTTTGTGACCGTGAGAAATGGCTCAGTTTCCCGTCTACTAACAATTTACGCGACCAGAGCAATGGAAGATTTTGTTTCTCAAGTCCATATGCACAACAGACTGACTAGTCTATAAGTCCATATAATTCCGAAATGTTCTTGAATTCATACAGGGCACTACTCAGTTACAGTAAAAGTTTGTAAAGCAAAGTAGACCATAGACGTCAAGATGTCAGATGTGTATTGATCAGACCTTATTATGTTCTCAAGCACTCCATCTCTATCAATCATCTGTCATCAATGGCAATAAGAGGTTTTCTGAGATTGTAATAAGAGAAGTCCGATGTAGCCATTCGTTGCGTGCCAATGCATCGAAAGAGCATAAACACGCACTAGATTGGTCAAACACCTGTTCTTGGGCATTCGGGTACTACATACAATAAGTGACTGACAGTTTGGCGCACACGGCAGACGATTAACTTTTCTCAGCGGGTGGTGCGCAGTCGTGCTTCGGGACCAAGTGAGTTTTCCGACGCGAACTACACAGTTCCCGACCATCGTTAATTGCTTTCACGCGGTGGGTAGTCACTCATTTAAAAGCAGAACAACCTAGTCGGGGAAGTCGCACGCAACAAATCCACGCTTTCTAACCTGAAACACGCATAAGTTTTGACCGTTCGATTGGATTTCCGGCCATTCAACAGTTGTGTTCTGTCTATAAGTAGGATCCGTTTATGCTTGATTGCATAATTCATCAAACGCGGCGGTCTGTTCTGTAGTCCATTCAACCGCTATCTCCACATCTCCGCCTGTGCATCCTTGTGTAAAGCGTTTGAAGAGTGAACGGATCCATGAACAGCATTAATATGAACCTTTTTGGATGAACACTTGTAGTTTATTTCCATAGCTTCCAAGTTATTTTCATCCAAACAGAGCTGCGGCGAAAGTGCTTAGCTTGAACCTAACCCACAAATGTCACGAACTATGGTCACAAACCAAATGATCATCCGTCTCAATTACATCTCCTGCAGTGGGTGACATGCAATAGAATATGCCTTCGGTTTAATTACTTTAAGTCTGTTTCTGTGAGATCATTTCTCAATCAGCCAAACAGTAACAACCCCATATAGATCCGATAATCATCAACATGACGGAGAAACAAAACACATACGTGATTCTGTATTCGTTTCTGGTGTCAAATGTCAAACTTGATTCACATCTATGTTAGATAGCTCTAAGAAATCGACACAGTCAATTTAAGCACTTCCTTCCTTCGTTTCAATGCAAACAGATGAACTTAGAACAATGATGTCTACATGAAACACTTGGATTTTTCGCCAGTATGTTGCCACCAATAATTTTATTATCTGGACCTTCATTAGTCGTAGGAATATATATCCCAAAAAGAACCGCCCTCTTAGAATGATAAAAGTCATTCTTCTTGGAGGGGGAGAGTAATTCACTCCATGCAGTGAGTGCATCTTACGTCGTCAGACTTGTCGAAATAATTTGTTCATTCTGATTGTAGCTAGGGTTTTATCAAAGCTGTACTTAATGCTTTAGTGGACAACAAACCACCAAATAACCTTCTCTTGTAGCTAGTTATGATGAATGAGTAACCATTGTATGATGATTATTTAAGCCTATATCGACTGGTACGAGGTTGTAACAATTAAAAGTTGTTCGCATTGAGACACAAAAAAAACTAACTGGTGTTAGACTAACCAGCATTTACTATTGTAGAAAGGCGGGATTAATTGTGCCATACTTCATCGCCGTCTTGTGCTATCCTGTAGCAGATAGTAACAGTCACCAGTACGTCAGTGTTGAAGCTTTCGTTATTTACTAAGTTGAATAACCTGCAACTCAGCGGTGGAAAGAAAAAAGGATATTTTCATAGAGCTACGGTGAGCGCTGTATTCGACCTCTGAAGTCTCGTCGCTAGCTTGACGAGGACTGTAGCACCTGGAACCTACAAATAGTGTCCTCACACAGATTCACGCATGAAATTCACAACAAAAATCCACATTTATTCGAAGAAAACACGCACAGTGTTTTATACATTCTGCCCACGCAGTAACGTCACAACCACAACTGAAAAATGCCACTGTACTCAGTATCGAAGGACATGACAGAATTCAGTAAAACACGCGTATGATTACCATTTTGGCATTCAAACAGACACTTTTAAAGTTACCTTTTGAAATCAAGTTCTAAGTTTGAGGCCGGCTTCCGTCAGAACCCACACCAAGTACATATACTTACCGATGAGATGATCTGAGGTGTGTTGCACATTATGCCGTGGACCTCTCATTAGCACCCCGGAATTAACCGACCAAAAAGCTCAGAAACAATTGTTCATTGGTATACGGTAGAAGGTCTGATAATGTCTAGAGATGACAGAATAAATGTCCTGTTAAATTAAACCGCCCACCTTACTACACGGATTAATATAAGTTTTAGAGCAAAGTTACCTGCACAGTGGCTTCGTAGAAGCTTGCACAGGAGATCAAATCTCAGTCGTAATAAAGTTATGCACAGTTGATAAACCCTAACTGAAGTTAAACTAAGGTTTAACGTTACTTTGTGCACTAGTTTGTTAGGAAAATCTATCTGAAAGCGAACTCTCTAAACAAACATAAGTCGTTGCCAAATTTTATTAACCAAACCGACGATCGGTTATCAATAGTATGTAGGCTGTTTAGTTTTTTTTATCTCAATCGTTATTAGTATAAAATCTTCATGAGACGGATCAATTCTATCCAACCAATAGGGTATCACTTAGTTTAAGTAATAAACACTTGATTTCTAGTTCAAAATCGCTCATAGTTAATCACAGCGTTTCAACTCAGATAGATTGTCCAGCCAAGCTTTTTCTGTAAAAAAAAATAGCTGACTTCACTTTCTCTCTTGTTAGAGCTCGTCACTGACACACCCTTGCTACGGCTGGGACTAGAGCTCCGACTACACTTTCTTGAGGCAATCATGTTGACCAGTGCGCCATTGACTTCATTCCAGGCACGGCTGAATTATCGTAACTGAACGCATAACCAAATTTCACCTGGGTGTAATGAGTATTGTTCTGGGACTGACTGGTTAGATAATGTTAGTATCATCCGTTCATACAACGCATTCTAGTTCCGATCATGACTCTTCCATCAACTTTTGGTCATTTGGCAAAAGAAAAATTTCAAACGCAACTCAAGTACCTCTAAAAATTTCTCATCTGAACCGAATTCATTGGTTTTCTCCCTTACGCCTACATACATTCCAAACCCAGTGCAGTTTTCGACTGAAATTATCATACTGATGGATACGGACGTGATCAGGCCGAAGCATCCAGGTTGGTAACGTTTCAGTCTTCAGCAAATTACGTTTGTAATACAGCTACTGTCACCGAGATCAAAACTAAGGAAAATTGGCATTAATCTTGCTTATAATGTTTTCTTAAAGTGTTGTACGTTCGTATGCAGATTACAGTCTAACCCGATTAACCCATACAGACCCTATCAACAGCTGAATTGCCTCACGGTCATTCGACGTGATAACCAGATGGTGATAGTCTTTGTTAGTGTTCACTCTGTTCTTTCGCTACAAACAAACCTAGGCGCCATCAGAAATTGACATATTCATACACAAGTAAGCTGTTGTTATGTGTCTGTTGTTCTGTCTGTATTGCCTGATGTGATCCACCTGTCCATCATAACTCATGGCTTGTCTAAGTGTAGTTGTGTAAGGCTGTCAGTCAGTCGTAAGTAAACGACCAGGTGAGAGCTTAATGGGGTCAAAAACCACTGATAAGGAGTGTGATTCATGGGTGTTGGAAACACGAGAGAAATTATGTTTTTTGTTGGCCGCTGTTGTTGTTGTTGTTGTTGTTCGTAGTGGTGGTGTTGTGGTTGTGACTGATTACGCTGTTCAGTGTGTTCAACACGTTGGTGACAGAAGTGGAAGATAAGGTATTTCAGTGTGAATCTTGATGTCCGGGTGCGATCGATTTGAAAAGGGAAAGTGGGTGGAGATTTTACGATCTATAAACCGTATTTGTGCAAAAAGAGAAAACAGCATCTAGATACGTTTTGTATAACTTATACTCCGAGAAAGTACGGTTTGTCGTTGTAGATTTATGGGCTGAGAATTCAGTTACCTGTATACTCACGGGTTATCGTAAGTTTTAGTAGTGTTATCAACAGACTTTGTGGTATCTACTAATCGTATGATTTTTAAACAACCGTAGTTCTGGGTTGAATGTTTTGTTCGATGGACAAACTCAGGACATCAAATTTGTACACCCAGCAACTGTGTCTCAATCAGGGAGTTAAGTGGTCTTAGTTCAAGGGGAGCAGATCCCACAGCTGCGGTGATGCTGCCTACACTGATGTTAGTGTTTGAAACAAGTCAGCGAATGGGAATCTTCAAACCGGGCAAATCTTTGTCCCCAGATCCTCCTCCTCCCCAATACATAAGTCCCATAGACTTTGATTCAAGCTAATACAATTGTCCCATTTCACTCAAACCAGATAAACATCAACAACTACGATCAGTTGTTAACTCCATTTGATTTTGAACCATATCATTTACTTCGGTCACAAGGAAATGTCGGGTTGATATCAAAGTCGTGAATGGATTGAGAAGAACAAAACGTCACGGGTGACCGTTCTCATGAGTTTTCTAAAACCATGATTAACTACTTTCTCAACACGACACTAAAACCGTTTGAACTCACTCTTACTGAATTTGTTACAAATGTTTTACAACGGATTAATAATCGAATCAATTTGGTCAAGAAACATGTTGACTGGGTCAGTCACTATGTATTCATGATGTCAGACTGACTTTCTGCAGTATTTTTCCTTACATGATGACGTTTCGTACGTTCAACAATGAGATTTAGGTATCGGGAGTTTTGCCCAGCTCGGTAGTTAGGTTGAAAACGAACGTTCGAGTAAATAACTCCTAAACCCGAGCCATGAATTACGTCATTATTGTTTCCAAACCTCATAATGAGATTGATGGGCATTATAGATTGATTGGTTTTCTGTATAACCCTCCGTAAGGGACCACACAACTAACAACCTCGTTCAAATTTTAGAAAATTTTATCCTAATCTGCCTTTTTCTCATTCAATTAAAGAATAATACATGCTTATTTGTTCGAACTATCTGTTTGAGTCAAGGAAGAAACAGCTGTCGGTCACTTACTGGATTAAGACAAAGTGGAAGGGGCCGACTGGAAAGTGTATGGGAATGGGTCAGCTGCGATCAATTGTGGGTGATCTTCAAACCATATAAAAACCAAAATCCCCTACTACTCAACAGTAATAAAATACCGCTCAAACAGTTAATAATTTCTGTGATTTCAACCTGGAGAGAAGTCCCAGTCGAGGGGTCATCGATTGGAGTTAACAGCACAGTAACTGTGTCTCCTCTCCAGGCGATCGGGCAAACCTGATCATTATTCACAAGCGAAAGTGGTTGAGCGTTCACATATGATAATTCGGTCGTGGTTAATGTGAGGTCAATGTCGCAGTGGTAAACACGGTTGTCGCATTAAAGGTTGGCTGGAGTTCTAGTCCTGGCAGTGGCGGGGATATGCGCTACTGACGAGCTCTACTGAGAGCGAAACTCCAGTCTAGTGGTTGTGCTGTTCGAAAGTGGCCCATTGGAATGTCTATGGGAATGCGACCACCGCGACCAGTTGTGGGTGATGTTCAACCTATATGAAAGTCACAAGTCACAATCCGGTCCAGGTAGTCCAAATTGATCGTAGTGGTTGGCTATGAAAACCACCAAGCAGTGCTTTTAAATGTCGCCAGGTATGGCTATTGCTTTCAGTAATGGTGTTCCACGAGGATTAATCTTAGGATAACTGTTATTTATTCTTTTCATTCGTGAACCACCCAGTACAGTTAAATCACAGATGTTACTCTGTATCGACGATATAAAATTCTGACGAGTTCTCGAGTACCTGGAAAATGTGGTCACTGTGAAACGATCCGAATTCGTGATCCACAGAAAATGTCTTACCGTACAATGTTAACAAGTGTAACGTCATGCACATTTTCCATCGAAACTGTATTGACTTGGTGACCTAAAGCTGTTCGCATTAGCATGTAAGCTGGACCTAAAAACCATAATGACAGACAGTTTGAGTTTGCCTACAAACTGAGCTGCCACAGCTAAAGAACACAAAGAACGATGAACCTAGTTGAAAGAATTTGTGGAACCTTCCACCCTGAAGTGCTTCTCACTATGTTTTCCTATACAACCTGCCCCCATCCAGAAACAAACATACAGGCCAGTCGTACTTATCTCGAGAAAGATTTTGCATGGGGCTCAGGAAAAGCCCCCTACCTAGAAAGACTGGCAGAATTATGTCAATTCTCAACTAGTTGCAGACATCTCAGAGGTTACCTAATATTCACTGCAAAATATTTCACACCTCGGGTCATCCACTGACATATCTCCTACCAATTAATGATGATCCAGTAGGAATTCAGCTGTTAGAATTGAGTAATGGAACCGGCAGGTTAGTTTGTAAGCAGAACTACCTCACAGTTACGATCTGTTAAAATTGTATCGCATTGTCCAAATCTGTGGTCAAGACTGAATCGGCTGAGAGTTTTAAACTATCATTCGATCGGCGCAAACGTGAGAAACAACTGGCACTACAAGTCTCCTAACCATTAAACTAGCTCAATCTCACAAGTCATATCAACGCACATATGACTTAATGTTATTTAAGTGTGTCTCAGTGCTCACTACTGAAATGCTTGCTGTCAGCAGCCTCATTGCATTCACCTTTTATTTAATTCCGTTCATTTTTTTTATACCTACAAAATGTCCAACACAATTTTCCGTCGACCATCCCAGAGACAGAAACTTACAAACAAAAATCTTTCTCTCTCTCCTGTAACAACCTATGAACCTATAAACATGTTCTGGGAGTTGGGTTGTTATCTCGTTCAGTGCACCTGTCTGGTTCCTACCTACACAGAGATTACTTTCACACTTCAGGATCGTTGACGAAAGAAGCTGCTGAACGAGTTCGAGAGTACTTTAATAGACCAGTTGAGTGACAACACTGTGGTTTCATGTTGTTAGGGTTCCTCAAGCTAAACAATTACGCTCCATTGACTGAATCAACTACGTTCACTGGAGATTCTCAGGTGAACCAGAAGCCCATTCAAGTAATCCCTGAGGAGTTGGAGGCAACATTACGCGGTAACCGACCGATAACCAACAAAAATGGAGATCAACCTGGAGCCTAATTGATGATCAAGAACTTCAAGCCAAATCAGTCAGTTCCAGAATCGACACCAATGTTCCTTAGGTCAGAGCAATAACAGGACTCAAGGCTCCTCCCTTATTGAGAGTCGGTGGTTCACAGACTTAGGGGTGGTTGCGGAGGTTATAACGTTCAGTCACAGAGTACTGTCGGCCAAGTACTGTTCCGTTCACACAGGTCCGAGTGATGGGCTAACAGAATTCAAGATATCTCGGTAGTGAAAGTTAGTCATCATGACTCAAGATATGAACTATAACAATAGAGTTCATTTTGTGGCCAAATGATCCTGATTGACGTGATGAATCCACCAATGTAGATTTGTCCGATAGACTTGGTGGTATAGACAAAGTTAGGTGTACATTTGTGAGGTAAGGGCGAGAAATGCCAGTTACTATTTTAAATGAATAGCCATCGACAAGTCCCGCGGACAGGATACGTACAACCTCAAGACGGTGCATTATATTAGGAGCCTTAATATAGTCAACGGGACAAAAATCTCCGTATATTGATATCCTTTTGCTCTTGATGAGTCCCAATTTAAGTGTTTGTCAGACTAGCCACACCAAACATCCTACCTTCAAGGAACTAATAAGAGTGTGGTTTACGGACTCATAGCCTCACTTTGGCTGACCAATAACTTCCTGCTGCTTTTACTGATTTTGGGCGGTAACTTCCATTTTCTGATTGCCTGAAAGGTCGTTCAGAACTTTCACAACAGAGCAAGAGGATGGAGTTACGGTGGGAGATTTCTTGTCTGTTTTAAATCCTAATCCCTGAAGGCAAAAGCACTTAATTTAATGGACAAAAATTTGGATACCACCCTTTCTTTGGGTTGCATTCTCGGTATGTTCGGCGACGAACGAGAAGCTATTTGGTTTCCTCTTATGTTCGTCGACAGCTTGGTTGTAACAGAACATTCCCTAGTGATTCAGAATGGAGCAGCTGATCTTTAAACTGAAATACTGAGATAACCATAATGAAAAATTAACTCATGGCGACAACCTTCTGATCTATTAAGAAACTGGCTGCAATATACAAAGTTTGTGTTTATTGCACCACCACCGGTGTTCATTTAAACGCAGATAAGCTCAGAAACATGCATTTATAGGTGTGTATGTTTGTGCGTCTACATTTGACAGAACATTGTGGTGCACACAAACAGGCACCAGCCGACGATGCCTATCGGACTGGCCAAACGCAGCAGGTGGATTCACAAAGGCTGACCCTTCTTCGGCTTCTTCCTGACTGCCGAATCAGATGAGTGACGTTCATTTCTGGTGATATAGGATAAGAGCGGTGAGCGGATTTGATTTTTCGCTTCCAATTCCACTCCGATTTGAGCCGATAATGATTACAGTTGATGAACACGAGATGTTGATTTGACGTTGTCCATCAACATATGTTTCTTTCCTAATGTTTTCATTCACTCGGACTAATGTAGAGCCAAGTTGTGACTACTTTGGTAGTCAAAATGTTTCAAATTTGTTTAGTACTGCTATGCATTTGTTTACGCAAGGTGTCATATTCCTTGTTACTGTGCATTTTTCGAGTTTTCCTAGCTGAATGGCTGAAAACTTGTAATCACCACAAGTTTACTATTACGTCAAAATAAGCATACGTGCACTCTGAGCAAGCATCTCGTCACAGGTGAGCGACTCGCAAAACTTCATTCAGCGTGTCAGTTCCATAAGAAAACTACCAAATTTACCTGCCGAAAGTCAACTCTCCAGGCTAGCATCGGTGAACCTACGTTATTATGTTTGTTGGTGATTTCAACCCAAATGAGACAGTGAAGTCACTCGCTCAGTCCTATTCTTATCAAGTCAGCCGAGGCTGATGTACTATTCACTATAAGTTGGCAGGGTGTCATAGAAAGATACCGATTTACATCTTGATACGGTGCATCAGCCTGGTGTGGCATCACGTAACTGAAGTTTTTTGTTCGAAAACAATGGAA
>LUCH01003719.1:42202-61587 GCA_013368495.1 Paragonimus heterotremus | reverse complement strand
GACTGGCCAGAAGGTCCGAAAGGTAACAGTTCGAGTCACTGACCACCATCCACGTCCAAAACTAGGATTCTGGTTCAACTAGCCTCACTCGTCTGACCAAACTATGTAACGTATTGGTGTGTTCGCAAACAGCAACGGTGCACCTTGCTTTAGTTGTCATCTTCTGAAGCCCGTACGCTGCGTGTTTCCAGTCCTGCATCTTGCACCAATGTATGATATTGTTCTACATATTCAAATGATCCCCAATGGCAGTAGCCGTTTCAACTCTCTTTCCATGGTAGCTCGAACAGCTGTCAACACAAAGTCTACGACCTTTAAGCGAATGGAATCTTGTCTGCCTGGATGGGGTCCTCGTGATCACTCAAACCGCTGGTTAGAGACGTTATCGGAGATGGCGATGTGTCGCAGTCAATGGCATACATGTATTCATACCATTTCTAGTTCTTCCGCTTAGTCTTCTTTTTAGTAACGTTTTCTTCTAGGATATTCCACGTCATTGTTGAGGTGAGCGGCGGCCCGAGCCACAGTACCTTTTGGTCAGGCTCATGGCTGTTATGATGATGATGAACATACTGTCGGCGCTTTATTCCCATACTTATGCGCAGGTTACAGTTTAAGGCGAACTACCTGACAGATTCAGCACCAGGAGCGGCATACTTCAAGACTGTCCCCTTACACCATTTTTGTTCAACTTCATCATGGATCAAAAAATGGAGGACTGTTTGCGTCAATCAAATGATGCCGATGTGTGCCTCCTACCTGGTGGAATGCTGACTGATCTTGATTATGCTGACGATAAGGTGTTGCTGTTTGACACTTTCCAAGCATCACAAATAATGCTAGACGCTAATTCGGAATCTGCCGAGTACTTCGGAATGCGCTTTGCAGCCTCAAACTGCAGTGATTCTACAACATTGTTGTGATTACGTAGTTTTAATGTTAGATAATGAGGTCATGGTGATTGTTGATCGACTTGTGTATCTGGCAGCTGCATCAGCAGCGGCGGTGTAGGGAATGCAACAGAAGCTTGTATTTCCAAAGCTAGGGCTGCGTTCGCTAACCTGAGACCTCTGGCGACAGAGGTGTCTCTCTGAGGTTTAAGGATCGCGTATATAAGGCGACAGTGAGAGCTGTTACTTTACGACAACGAAACATGGACGCTCAGAGTAGAGGACGTGAACCGTCTTCAGGTATTTGACCACTGATGTTTACGTTCGATCACTCGTGTCGGATGGCACCAACGAGGAGGTTTGGAAGTGGGTATTTAGTTGTGATTGTCAAACTGGCTCCTTACACTCGCACAGAGTTAGATGTACTAAGAATATCTGTAAAGATTGATGAAATAAGGAAATCACCCTAAAATCGCCAGGGAAATTCTGATCAAAATTTTACTATGCATCAGAACAATGCGCTTACCCATCCACCTCCCCGCCGAATACATCAAAGTTCTCGACTTCTTGTATACTTGAACATCGTTTTAAATTCTCATGAACTAAATTAACTACAGATTATGACGTTCCTCTTTCGTTTGATCGTTTTCCAAATGTATTCCCCGAAAATTTGACTACATTGTACTGCACACACATTCTTCTGTTATGTATCTTAAGTTTGCAGCGCTGTTTCGGATTGTTTTAATGTCTATAACGTTTTTGCTCATTGACTTCACTGTGCTAAAGGACAGAAATTTACGTTCGTGTATGATTCCCTAGATTTCTCCTCACCGGGCATCACGTGACCTTGACTATCAACATAAAACAACGAGTGATTTGAGGGGACGAATAATCATCAGCCAAGCACATTGCAATCTCAGTGAAATCCCCTCCCAACTGTTTCGCACTGAATGTTTCGTATGAATACAGTGTACACTGGCTGAGCACATCCACTTACACAGAGATAACGGTGGTGTGGTGCTGTTGACATCGGATCTGAGACTGTGAATGACTTACATCGTTGATACAATGTTTGTGTACAATCCAGCCGATTCAGAAACATTATTTTGCAATGAAACTTTTTGAACTCAGACATTCAGCAAACTGACCAAGTCACCGATGAACCAAAAAAACTACACACTCCAGACCAATCACCCAGACATACGTATACATACACATGACCGAGCAGGATCAATCGTGTGAATTTATCGAGCGTGGAAATTCACAAACCAACACAAAAGAATACAAAGAATAGACTATAGAAAAAAAATGATAATGTGGTGATAGAGACCATCCGTACGATTGCGATACAATGGATTCCCGTCAACATGTCTTGTGACCGAAAGGTTAAACGACGTTCAAAGTAGTTTTAAAAAACTGTGTGAAAGGTAAGTTCGTCAGTTCAAAGTTTACGGCAGGGAGGAGAGACAAACGAATTACACAGCTCTGTTTTGTAGTAGTTTATTCGTCAGATAAGAGAGCAAAGGGGAATAGAGACCATCCGAGCGATTCACTCAAATGCGAAAAGAGGGTGCTTTACCATCGATGTGTCTTAATCGAAGATAACAATCACTGCCAATCGAACGAATCGTGTAGATTTGCAAATCACCTCCTAGATATCGGGCGTAGGCGCGAGAGGTTGGCAAACCGAATCCAAAGCTGTTTGTGAAAAACAGGACAAAACGCTCCACAAAGTAAGGTGGCATAAGTGTTACGTACTTACTGGTTAAAAATGGGCTGGAGGCACATGACTAGCTTCGTGGTTGTCACTCATCAAGCATGCGTATAGCTGGACACTAACCACACATTCAACTATGTGGAACATAGTGAACTTTACAGCAGCGTAATGCGATACTGGATTACGACGTTCAGATAAACAAACACTTGCCCAAACTGCGTGCGCTCAGGAAAAAATTCAAACACAACCTAATATATAAGATTGGGATTCACGACAAGTCAAAACCAGCAGATTATCGACGTAACCGTCGTGATCACAAAACAGCATGACCAGCGTGATCGGTATCACGCGGCGTAAGACTGATTTGCTACGTCATGCCAAATTAATGTGTACACACATGCATACTACGTGGCACTCCGAATGTGCACGCACACGTAAACAAAAGAGGTCACTGATTTTCGAAGCACACTTTGAACCTTGACACTCGTATGATCAAATATCACGAATTCGGGATGGATGTAGAAATATATGGGTTTAGTTCACATGATAGATAAACCATTTTGGTCGACGAACACTAGGACAAGTGTGATTAAAAAACGGCATAAGTCAGAACAGAAAGACTATATATTTACATTTAACAATTCATGATCACAAGTAGCGACAAAAGTACAGCAATATGAGGGAAAAAAGCGATGTATAAGGCAGAAAATGGAAAAGATATAGAAAGGGAAAAAAATTACACTAATGTCCAAAGGGATTCGCAACAACAACGCCACTGACTTCTGACCCCAGCCAGCAAGCCGGGAAGGACCTAATGACGCAAGTTTTAGAGTGGGTGCCTTCATGCCACTAACCCAAGTCATATGCTAGCCACCCGACTGCCATTTCCAGGATTGTCCATAACTCGCAAACAAGGCAGGACGAGACAAGCAGTTAGTTAGCATCCGTTAGATGTGGTGAAACCAACGAAGTCTGTGAGACAAGGTCGTCAAGTAGGTCCGTTTTACAGGAGGGGAAAATGAAACACATTGGTGCGATAAAAGGTGACATGGAATCAAAGCCGGCCGCTGATACCTCGACCAGAGTTACGATAAAATGAGGAGACCAGACTCACTATTAATATACGTTTGTAAGTTCATGGTTGTAGGGGACAGGATACTTCTTGTTGACCCAGGTCAAAAAAGAGGGTTGGTTTGATCGGCCCCAATAGGAGCCCTTAGTTCAAAATAAACTCAACCCACAAGGCAGTGCGACAAAGACGGAGTTCGCAGTACATTGGGGGCCGGTGACTAGTGCAGTGGTTCGGTTCATACGCCCTTCCGATGGAATCCATCCATCCAGACTATTTAGTACATCCTGTGCATGGGGTTGCAACAGAAGCAGCGTAGCAGTTCAGGGATTCACTAAAGAAAGCGGATCTACTGTGGTAGATCTGTCCAACAGGGAGGTTGAAAACCAACAGAGCTGTGGCGATACTTGGTTTCTGTTACCGAGTGACCAAGTTGGTGTACATGCCCTTGGAATGGAGTCCAGCCATTCAAGGTACTTGGTACACCTTACCTACTCGATGGAGCTGCTAATTACTAGCGATTTCCCGGGATTTGCCCACAGTTGTTGGAGACTTCAGATGTTCGTACGTCATACGGACAGTACACCAGACAGACGGCATGCTGTCCGCGAGCCCTATATGCTTTCGTTGGGGTATCTGAAACACTGTTGCAGCAGAGTAATGTATACCATATCGTGGTACCTCCAAAGAAACTGTGTGACATTTTTCAGGAGACCCGGCTGCCAGCCGTGAACCCAGCACGCTTTGGAAGTAGCACCACTTACTGTCCGCGACTACTCATTAGCTGGAAGAACCTCAATTATTTCGCAGGTGTCTCGCATGTAAACGATCGTTCCTCAATTCGCAGCTTGGGGACGTGTCAGGAGACTGAGCTAGCCTATTCGTTTACCGGAATTGACAAACTAACAGTTAGGCAATGCCAAGGTGTTACACATAACATTTTCAACAGGAATATTTTGATAATTCCAACAAACGGATTACGAAGAGGGACTACAAGATCGGACGGAAAAATAAGTTAGAACAGAATTAGGATATAGAAAGAGAAAAACGTCGTGTAGGTGATAGTTCGATTGAAGCATCTTTTCATCCAAATTCGCTAACTTGAAGACAACTCTAGTTAAATCATACGGATTCCAATGGTATTTGAAAGAAAACCGTAAAGAGCGTAGAACAAGTGAGAACATGAAAAGGTTATTAGAGGTCACAGCAAAGGTAAGTCTACAACGAGCATGTAAGATTGATTGTCATTAGTTTCTGTTCCGAAAACCTGAACTTAAATCACTATACTTTGTTACACCTCGTTGAACATTCACTTGTAGATGTACGATTCTGGAAGATAACTTTCAAACAATGCATGCGGTAGACCGCAATCAACCGTGTACTTGTGTCCACTATATTTCCAGCTCTTTTATTTAATCACAACTTATCCATTTCCATCCAATAAGTACTTTCTTTTAGAACACTCCACAATACTGTTGAAGTGAACAAGGGTTAGTCAGTCACAGTACATCCTGCTCAAGCTCACGATCGTTATGAATGAACGAAAGGAATGAGTATCCAACACGGTTGTGACAGCAGTTGAAGCTTAAAACGCAAACATATGCAACTGGACCTCACAATTGATCATAACCTTCAAATTGCAACGGAATGTACAATTAGCATCAGTCGAAAAGAATCACTGTATATCACTGTATATCCTTGCCACAGCTGGGGGTAGAACTCGGACCAAGTTTTCACAAGGTAACCGATGCGTCACTGACTCCATATTAGACAGGACTGAATTACCAAATGCAGACGCTCAATCACAATCGCTCGAGTAATGCGCACATAAGGATATGCACCACTGATGAGCTCTAACAATAGCGAAACCCGAGTATGGTGATTCTCTCCGAGTGGAGTTGGCTAAAAATTCAACGAGAGCTGCGAGGAATTATGAGTGATAGTCAATCCATATTAGCCAAAGATCCGCTACCACTTACTGAATATCTCGGAATCCTTCTAATCTACGGAATGCTTAGATCCTTCTCAGAACAGCGGTCTTGATAAGCTCTAAACAGCCTGTCTAAAATGTGACAAGCTGTGGTTGCAAAACACAACAAAAAGAGGCGGATCGCAACGACAATGCGACCGATAGAGCAGCAGAGGCAACATTCAGCATTGGTACAAGTAGAATCTAACATTCCAACGTATCACAACCGAAACACGCAAACACAACAAACGCTCTTGTACCGCATGCGCACATCTAGCGGCGTAGTCTCTCCGGAGAGACGGACGCCATCGGTATCATCGCTGATAACAATCTCATCTGTAGATTGTACAGAAAACCGAAGGTCGTCGCTGCCAAAACTTCGTACTAATAAAAAATGACCGTTATATACATGGCGATAGATTGTTGTTGTATGATAGTAGAGAGCCAACACAAAATGCTCGAGCGTCTATCAGACCGCCTCTCTTGTCACTAATGCTCAGATTCATGAAGCCCATTGACTGTCTCACGAACATCATCGACAACATCACATAGGTGACTGATACTGATGCCACACGAACATTATGAGAAGAGTAAGACCTAGTGTTCAACACTCTAAATTATCACTGACTGTTGTGAGTGAAATTCTTTCCAATGAATTATAGTTGAAAGTAGGCCGGAGTTTCCAATGATGTCTACGTACGATCGTCTTCTTCAGGGAAATTGGTTCACTGCTAACGACTACCGAATCAGAACGGATTTGAAATTGATAAACATTACTCACCCGTGTATGCTCTGAGCCACTTGGTGTTGTGTAAGATCTGAGAATACATCGTTATGTCCTGTCATCAAATCGGAGGCAGCTGGTTTAGGCAAGTGCACATCATCCGCAGTCTGTGTGCGAAGCATAATATGTGGATCCAAAGAACCACCAGATGCCGTCGGTGGGGGTAATACATCCGGTTCCTTCAACACAGAATAGGATCCATGTTTGCTGGAAGCACCTTCCCAACCAGATTCGACCTTGGCAGCAGCGGGAGTAGAAACGTGATAATCCCAAATGGTTTGCTCCAACTCCATCGGGATGCCTCCGGCGTGATCTGTGATGCGGATCCAAAAGTCCACTTCATCCGACGCCAAAGTGATATGGATAGGAGGAAGTCTTTGAGCTGTACGTAGTCTGGATTCGATAGTTGCCCTTGAAACAATTAAAATAGTGGACATGGGATTCTTGTCAAGCATAGTTTCCGGTTCACAAGAACCTGTTCAATCAAGCAATCTGATGAAAATGAGAGAACGAGACCGGTAGCAGCTATCATACCGTATTCAATAAAACAACTACAGAGAATCACCGAGAAAATGGCGGAAACGCGAACAATGGTCTGTACTAGAGAAATGGAAGTGATGCAAAACACTATTCCAAGTCCATTTCGGCAAACCTACAAAACACAAAGCATATGCCTTTAAGTAGTAAGCTAACACGTCTACGGTACTGTCATATTTTGATCACACGGTTTTCGCTTACCACATCGACTATGTGACCAATAAGGTGTCAGCCATATATATTGCATTACATATGTAATGCCATATATATATATATATATATCCCGGCTACTTCATTTCCTATTTGAGTATATGCGAATGCGAAAGCTATGACAAAGTGTTGATGTTGTTCAGTGCACAACAGCCAAAACCCCGACTGCTCGTCAGTGGATACTGCCGATATAATGAAACCCACACTGGAAGTTTCTTTTATCTACTTAGCAAATGGTGACCATTTTGTTCAAACGAACGTCAATAACTTTATTATGGGTTTGTCATTACACAGATGAGAATAAACTCGCTCCAATTACACTGGTAGGTACCAACACATAATTGTATCGACTATTGCGAAATTTTCCAACGACAGTCGTACACTGTTGGTTAGAATCCATGTATAACCCTCACATAACCAAGCGGGAAACAGGTGGAAAAGCAGTCACGAATCGGTACTCGGTGGCCATCTACTGGAAACGAAAATCCGTGATCGAAAGCTGATCTAACCCTACCGTATTGGTGATGTAGTGTTACGAACACCGAACAGTAGTCTTTACTATCGAAAAAAAACAATAAGCAGTCAGGAGTTTGGAGTCTCGTTATCAGATGAACATTACTCACTTCCATTTAAGCACAACCTTCTAGCTCCTATTAACTTTTCGATAAGCTCCAGAGTGTGTTTTCTCGTTACAGCTCACTGAAAGTAGATACCGTCATCCGGCTGAAGTGGTTTAAGGGGACGGTGGGCTAATCACTATTCACTTTGTGTCGCAACAGACATAAACGAACCATCAGATAGATGGATGATGAGCAGCATAAACCTTTAAAATTAGTGCAACAATCGGATTATACACAACGTGAGAACGATGGAAGAGCACAATGAACACTGCTTTTAAATGGCACATCTTGCTATTGATGACAAACGAACACAAGCTGCGTCCTGCACTGTCGCCAATATAACAGGTTGGTTCGTAGGAGCATCTCCACGTTCCACGCACTTCATTTTGATTGAAACAGTGTGGGAAGCGCATCAAGATTGTTAACATGTTGTCAGACAGACACTGTGTATTACATTGTGTAAAAAAGATGGTTTCAAAGCGCCGTGTATTCACAGGTTACAGATGGGTTAATATTTGCAACCCATCACTGGGTGAAATTTGACCGCAATAACAGAAATGGCGTGGGTCAGCCAGGGCTGATTACGCAGTTATCAGTTTGGCTGCAAATTGGACCTCACATTTTGAGGGATAAAAATGTGGCGTGAGGAACTCTAACCAAAGAAAAACGATAAATGTGATTGTATCTGAAGCTGCTTCCCAATGGTCAGAAGGCCCACAGAAGATCCAGGTAATCGAATGGAAGTGATGCTTGTTAGGATTGTATGAAGAGATTAAATCGATGAGCTCGAATAAATACCTGGTCCAATTCTAATTTTGCGCTGGGATACATTGTCGAACTGTCTGGGGTCATTGCAGAATTTATACATTACAGACGTTACGTGATTTGCTTTACGCTATCAAAAAGCACGTCGACGTTTATGGCTTACTACTCCCAGTTACTTCAAGCCACGTGAGCGTACGAAGAGGGATAACATTTATTGGTGTCAACAACAGAAGAAAAAACAGGATGACTGGACTTAGCAGGACATGGGGCTGAACTGAGTCAACAATCCCGTTAGAACGCGGGTTAACTTGTTGATGAACACGACGGAGTCATCACGAAACAGTGGACAGTCAAAGGCCACGCATGATGGAGAGCAACTCAACCGCAGTCGATTAAAAGATCCGGCAGTTGTATCGAAATTGGAGTTACAGGGACTTCTGTTTGAACAGTTGCCAAGTTTAAATATGCGAACTTATTGGATTAAGCTCTGAAACACAATGAGGGATTGGCCAATCAGAATCCAACATTGCTGCAGCCCACAAACAGAGGCTAGTGTGAATACCATTATTCTCCTATTAGAAGAAACATTACATCTGCAATAAATTGGCATTGTGTTATGTCACATACGTCCATTGTTTTGACGACTTAGCCTGGAGCTTGAACAAAACGTCCAGTTCAATAGATTCGCTTCACTGGACATGCAGCTTTCTAAAGGAAACAATGAAGACAGATGCTACTGGTACCTTGAAGATTGAAATAATATCTTTTATGGAATTTTTCACACCCTTGCAATTCGGCAAAATTTACGTCATCGATGAGGCATCAACCGAGATCGCTATTAACAGACACGAGATTTGTTTAACAGTCACCAATTCACAAGAGACACGCTGACTCAGAAAAATCTACACAGAACACAGAATGTAGTGGAGACAGTCTAGTTTTCGAAGTAAAGCAAGCATAAGCTTCCGTAAAACACTATCACTTAAGATTACGCTGTACGACTTGCAATATTTGGAACTAGATCCTATCAGGTCAATCGTGTGTATGCTGACTGGTCATATACCACAAATATATACATATTGCTGCACAAGTCTGAAAAGGTTGAAATGTTAATTCGGCACCATGAAATAAACACACTTAACAAGAAATAACAAGAACTAGGGATAAAACATACCGACAAATACACCGATAACAAAAGGGGATTTTTGATAGTTTTACATTGTACATTATTTTGAGATTCTGTTTTTTTTCACTGACTGGCTACCTCAGAACAACCATGAATTACATCGTTTATGTGCAGATGAGATGAAATATGGTATAGGATTCTGTTGATCGATAGAAGTTTCCGTAAACTGCAAGTGAGCACAATCATAAAAATAACAGGGCAATGCTGGTATGCATTTCAGTTGTGGATGTTTCGTTATACTACTGTCACTCAGATGCAACCTGCGAGACATCCAACAACCTTCTGATTGGACATCATGAGAATTAATGCAGTGGAGGAGATCTTACATTACGCGTTTGAAGAAAAAACCGCGAGAAGACTATTGCATGCGCAACACATTATTCCATACGTTTCTGTTTACAGTGCCGTCATCAACCTGACCAAAGTAGTATTCAACAAGTGATTTGTCATTTAACAGCATGTCAGTAGATTAACAAAGCTGAGGTGATAAAACATTCAGCCAAATTGCTCAAATTCCCATCGACCATACTATCAAACGGAAACGCTGGAACACACATTGCCATCATTCTGCAAAAATCACGTTCGAGAAAATCTACTTTCAATTGTGCTGCTTGTAACTGACAGGACTTAAATTGTGTAAATGCAGCTTTACAAAATATTGTCAAACGAATGTAAAAGTTCGTTGAAGGATTTACGTAAATGTTGTTTTTAATCGAACAGTCCACGGGTTATGAGGTGCACAGTACATGGCTGAAAAGTAACGCACAAAACTTAAATTAAATTGTAGGGTAACATTTAACTGGGACGGAAAATGATGTGGAAGACACGCTTTCAGCCATTAAAAAATGGAAAGAATAGGACAAGTTCACGCACGACTATTGTCCATCTGATTGATTCGAATAAATATGCTTTTGAAAAGGCAGCCTATAGATAACACAAACTGACCAAATACGAGGAATCGAACACTGATCGACGTTGACTATTAATATCTGACTGCGCAACTTGCACAGAAAATGAACTTCCTCTGGTCAATAATCAAATCGACCCTATAAAGGGAATCGCGATTACGTAACTGAAGGCAATAATACAACAAAACATGTCTATCGATTATTTTGGAACCATTCCAGCGAGACGGCAGAGAACGTTATCAGCATCCGATTCGCAGATTAAGCTTGCGCATTTCGTTTATTCGTCGAGTCTGGCGTGGGTGTACGATGCCACACACACAGACTTCAATGTTTTACACAGTTGAGCGAAGGATAACGTCCACATGCTAGAAACGTTGTTTACACCATGCACTGAATCAGCAGGGCTATTAGAACCGAGTTAGTCATGTTAGAACACAGATAACCCTACGACCAACCACCACGTGATCAGGTCGGCGTTTCTGGAGTGACTAACTTGGTGTGGACACAACCAAACACAACTGCCGATCCAATAATGTGGATGGCAATGCCATTCAGCAGCCGAACATGTCTGAGTAGTGTTCATTCGACGGTTGTTCTGGCCGATTATCATCATTTACACCATCCAAACTTCATTCAATATCGGTGTCTACAGCCGTTTTGGAACACCGCACAGTCTTATTCAGCTACACCAGACCAAACAGAAGGAACATACAATGTGCGGTTGTCTATTTGCACTTATCCTGAAGGCCGGACGATCATCGTTCTCTAATCGAATCGGCCTCGAAAACACAGCGCACCCCACAAGTTGTTATCATTAGCCCAACAGCCAAACAGACGAAACTAAATGTTTGAAACTTCGTTGTTCTTCTAAACAGGCATTGTTATATAAGACTCATTTAACCCTATATTGTTAAATAGTAAAATATTATCCTTTAGTAGCACTTTAATCAGCCGTTAACAGATAACCTGGTCGACCGGTAGATCATTCGAATCGCAATAAGGAAACAAAATCTATCTTCCTTGGTTATTGTACTTCCAGTAGTTTCGGGCTGAAATCGACAAGTTAATTCTATGGTTGGCCTACAAACTAGTAAATATATATCGTGGTCCCAAACGAGGTTGAGAGTTTCTTGCAGGCAGTCGGTCTCAGAGGCCACCAACGAAATCGCAAACAGCTCCTCCTTTTAAAAACATACCTTCCTGCATTCCCGTAGTCTCTAAGAGATAAGCAGTTGGACCACCATTGCGATAATCACTAAGAGGTCATCGGTTCGGTTCTTCGGTGAGCGCAATGCTGATCGGACACTACAAGATCGCAACACCTGTTCGACTCTTAGTTAGTGATCCGTGGAACCAACTGAATGCACAAACACTATCTTGCAACCAAAACCACCTAGCTTGAAACAGAATCGATTGGCTAGTACCGCAGAATTGTAAGCAAGTACAAATATTATCATCTAGACAGTGTAGACTACCTGAATTTAAACACGTACCGAAAAGTGTTTTTCAACAATTCCGTCAAAATATAGTCCAATGGCATTCGTATATAGGGAAATACAAGATTGGTTTGTCCGGCAACGACCACTTCGGGTACCGCTCCGTATTGTAACTGAAACATTCCACTATGTGAAGAAGAAAAAAAGAGAACGTCAACTGGTCAGCAGTGTGCCCTTGATCTGATGTGAACAAAACCACTTTAGTTACAATCTACGATGCGTCTGACCATAAACTCAGAACAATCTGACAAAAACAAACGATGTGGGTGAATACAAACCGCACAATAAATTGACAGATAGGAACAATTATAAACGTTGCCAGTATGTTAATGAATCCAGAATCCCAAGTGTGATTGTCGTGAATCAACGGACAAGCTAAGGTTAATCAGGAAACCAGCAACCGCTTTCGAAAAGTTGAACGGTTACAAAATGCACGTCGCAGAAAACGCACAGAAGAGTGGTGCAGCTTCATAAACTCAGTGAGTAAACCAACATTCTGCACACGAGGTGGTTCGACACTTTTATTTCAGGACTCGATAACCACCAGTGAAACGATGTTTCAACTTTGTAAGGGCTCACCGGTACCTCGTAAGCTGAGGATCGGAGACATGGTCCGTGAACAAATGACAGAACATTGATTCAGATGCCCATCCACTGGATCGCTGGAACAATGTCATCAAGCCTATAGGAGGGTTGTGTTACCTTTCATGAATGTTTCAGCATTTTCCTCATGGGCTGAAATAAATCATCTAGTTATGTGGAAAAGGCAAACGAATAGATGTTTAAGACAATGATATTTCGGTAAGACCTTAGATTAGTTTTGAAACGTTGGTCCTCACGTTGTTTTACGAACGACACATAGACGATATTTTTGCTGCATTCGATGACCAATGACAAGTAACAACTTTTCATCAGGTGTTAAATGGTTTGCATAACAAACCAACTTTCACCTCTTGAAATCGAACAAAACGGGGGAATATCATTGCTAAACGTTTTGCTGAAAAGATGCGAGGATGGGTCACTTTCCAGACGTGTGTACCTGAAGTCCACATGGACAGGAAAATGTCTGCAGTTTAAGGGCTTTGCAATAACTACACAAAAACGTGGCCTTGTCAGGACTCTGTTTCACAGAACTCGACGTATCGTGACAGAAGATCAGTTAGAAAATGAACTGATGTTATTGCACGAGACTCTGGTAGAAAACGGTTACTCTGAAAGCTTAATCCATAAGTATTCTAGTTCGCAACCTACGCGTGCTGCACCCATTACTGTTCTCCGCAAGCCCGTTTATTTAACCCTGCCTTTCAAAGGTGATAATGTTTCAGCCCTCATATAACGCCGTTTAGATGAAGCGCTTAACCGCACTTACAACGCTGCCCGGCTGGTCTATGTGAATGAAACGACCCGTGTTCCAACTATGCCCAGAAAGGACGTGGTGTCCCTTTTCGCCCAATCCACCATTGTGTACACGTTCGATTGTGTTTGTGGAAACAGATAAGAACACATACAGAAATGGCTTTTAAATTCGGGGGTCGGTTGTGCCATCAGCGCCATTACAAAACAACTAAAGACCGGTCACTCAGTGGACCCATGGACCTTCAGAGTGTTCTTTAGACCCAAAATAAAGTATGCGATCATAATTGCGGAAGCTATCTCAATACATAGACTGACTCACACCTTGTACGCCCAGAAACAGTTGGTGACTAGCCTTGAGCTATGTTGGTAAAAATACAACTGGTACTCTTTGATTCCATTTCACCTTCGTATTTTTACCCAACCCGAACTTTTTAGACCGATATATTCTTCATACAATCTAACAGCTATTGAACCATTTCTATCCACCCTAAATCCATATTGCGTTCTTTTTAATCAGTGCAAATCGATGTACATTCTTTTCACTCCTGTTTGATTTGTATCGATTTTCCAACCATATCCTACCCATTCCATTCGATCTGTGTGGATTTTTCACAATCTCTCTATCTCTCTTCGGACTTTTATTACCCTTTCAACCTATAGGCATGGTGTTTCTGGCGCTGGTTCGAATCCAGCCGAAGCCCTGACTTTTCACAGTTGGGTCTCATCTAAAATCCTATTATGATGCATCAAATTCATGTTTATTGTTAATCAGTACGTTTCATTTGCATCTAGCTGCTTCCGCTTTGGTCCCCTGACTGACTGTGTCAGATATGACTAGATCGATTTCGCCTACCTGCGTGCTCCTTCATCATATAATGTTGTATGTTAAGTTGGCAAAAGTAACCGATGAGATGCGACCGAAATGTCACTGTGCAAGAATGAGTTTGCTTTGCCACTTGCCTCCATTACATAATGTGCATATTAATTTCACAACGTTACCGATGAGGTCACAGGATAAGACACCTTACATAATATTGTTTTCTTTTAAAAAAAACCATCAATACTTCAACCAACCGTGGCCCAGTTGCAACTAATATACATCCGTCACAGTCTCGGAAAAAAAGTTACAAATAGAGGTTGTTGCGAGTAGTTGGCTTCAGTATTCATCAGTGAAGTGATGGACAATCGTCTTAGGAAAATAACGTAACGATGAAGAAACACAATCCTCAATTGTAGTTACAGAAAACGAATGGAATGAAAAGGCCGAGATGCAGCGTGGAATATGCTGGTGTGTTGGGAGATCGCAAGATGTAATACGGGTGAACACAAGGAAGAGAGGTTAGATCATTTTGGCAGCAGAAACCAGCCAGTTTTTAAAATGGCTTTTCATCAACCTAGATGTATTACCGAACATATATTCACCTCCATCACAGACGGGCAAACGCGCTTGGCCAAAAATTACCAGTAAGGGCACACAATCCACCAGACGATCAGAAATAATCGGCACGTCCAACATAATGTACGTCAGGTAACTGCTCATAAAGCCTAACTAATACTAAACTCTTTACAAAATAGAATTGTCCGTTTCTTGTGCACGTCGATGAGAAGTAAGTTCCTGTGAAAACGTTAGATGGGTCACCGATGCGCCAGTCGAAAGATTCAACTGACACCATGTGGTGCTCGAAAGACAGTCAGATTTAATCAAACCGAGTCCACAACATGCAGTAGATAGCAATGAAATATAACGGTCAGAGCAATGATGCGGCAAACGGGCTTGCCTCGTTTGATAGCGGGCACTTCGGCGTACCACAGAAGACGTGGATCGATTGTCACATGGATGACCTTGAACGTATTAGCCATGTCGAGCTGGTCAACACTAAATCTCGTGCTTCGGAGGACGCAGATTACTTGTTAGCCCAAGTGATGGCTGCAGAAATTGGCATTACATTGATTGATTGCGTAACTTGACGCTTGACCCAGATCGATATTTGTTCGCTAATCTATGCGTCAGTTCTACCAACACAGGAAACTGTACCCATATTGATACTGACAGATGACGTGTAATTTGGGGGACGGTGACACAGGCCGTTGAAATGGAGTTCATCGGATGCGAATAACTCCATAAAAAGGGATTAACTGAACAGAACTAAAGATACGCTTGACGGCTCTCTGAAATCGGTTCTCCATTAGTATGCATTGAAGGAGAAACTTGCATTTTTCGGGAACATCTCGTTTCAACAGTTCCCGTTGAACCGGACGACTGGATTTCGTAATGAACCGAGAAGCATAATCATCGTCCGTGAGCACATCCTGCAAAGACGTTCAGTTCGTCCTCCTATACATCCACATAACAAATGTATTTGGACTGTTCGAACAGTGCTCGGACTAAACCAGGTCTATCATTGATCGACACAAAGCAGAGCAAGAAATGGTAGGTGATGATCACGTTCTCCCTTGAGTCCTGCGGAGATACTTGTTCGAACTGCTCATCATATCATGTTGCTGACATATAACGCCGGTTTTTCTCAATAGCAAACAGAGTGTCGACGTACCTGCTGCACAAACAGTACTTTCTGAGGAAACTTGACGTCTGATTTTCAAGTATTGTGGTAAAATTACCGAGCACAGTGCGTCCTAGAGAGCCTCTCATGACCACGCTGCCAATTTGACTGAAGGTTCTAACTTGAAACATTGAACAAATATTCGAAGAATGACTTCAGTTCGTTAGTGAGCAGACAAATTTCAACCGTTCGACAGTTGTTCAAACTTCTAAAGAGAATGAACTGTGTTGCTCAATAAAATCCAAAAGGTACGGAGTCGTTCGGCGTAGAGGAAGACTTGGAAACAGAAAGTCCATATCCTTGTATGCGTGGCACTTTTGTTCACACCATTCAGTATGTTAATGAACTCAGACAGTAACGCTTGATTTGTCTTTTGGAAGCCACAAAGCTGACTTATCACACTTATTGTTACACTTGAGGACGGAAACGTAGCCTGCTTGATAAACCATCCCTTCAAAAGTGATCGTACTTTGTGTGCCAACGGTTTCTCTGCATCAGCACGGTTGCTATGCTGATGTTCAAACCGAGACCTAAACTGATCGATGAACACTGATAATTCCTTGCCTATGTAGGTGACAAACTAAAACAACCATTCCGTAACCCTCATCTGATGGAACGATTATTCAAGTTCAATTCTACTCTAACGCTTCCAATGAATGTGTTGTCTGGTCAATAGATCTTTGAGTTTACCTGGAGTAATTCGATACGAGTATGCGGAGCCAATGAATCTGCCATTCAGCTGCCTTCGATCTTCTCAGGAAGTCCCTTCCAGATCGGAAAGTTTTCCAAACAAGTACTCAAAGTGAGCTACTGCTTCAACAGAAATCATCATCCATAGAGGTGTAGAATATTTCAAGCCACACGATAATCCCTAAACTTGTACATTGTCTAGTCGAATCGTTGAGATTCACAACACTTCTTGAATGTCCTCTAGTATTCACTGGCACGTTTCTGTACGTAGCAAGAAAATAGTTAATGCTGCAGTAATGCCAGCGTATAAGGAAGGCTCGGAAACTGGACTTGGGTACGACTGTTTTTTTTGTTTACTATTTGAAGGTCGTTATTATGGAAAACGGAAATCATTATTACATATTCAAAGCGTGTACAGAATTATCATTAACCCGAGTGCGACTGAACTATTTGAGGTGAGCGCAGCCAATCACGAAAACTGGCCAATCGTCATGTTTGAGTTAAATTCCGGACAACAAGAAGCGAGTATTCAGAGCTAACTACAGTAGCGACTGAATTACGACTAACCACGCACAATCTACGAACTAGGTTGACATCAGAACGGTAGGAAAAGCTGAAACAGTCAACTATACTTGGATCACACAACCAACACATAAATCCTACAGCGTGGAAACAAGCAGAGCCCAAATGACCCCGTTTCTGATCAGATGGTTTAACAATGCATGATAAATCACTGTATACAATAATAATAATAATAATAATAATAACGATAATAATAATAGGTCCGCATTTTGTTAATTCATTTCGTCAGCTAGAATTAAGTATCCAGCGCAACAAACCGCCAGATAATCTGTAGGAAGAGCTACAGAATGGTTTCAACCGGATTAAAACATCAGAAGATATGCGCGATTGTTTGAGCTGATGAACAAAAGCGCGTCATTAATGCTTGACCAGCACGAACAAAAACATGAGAACCTCATGCTCGTGACTCGCATCATCAAGATGCATGGTAACGTTCTAAACGTGATTCGAATGATCTGCCCACATGGTATTGGCTGTCTGATATCTGACAAACTCAATTCAATAGCGTACGTAATCACATGCATATCCTAGCATTCTGATCTGCAGCTGATGCGGTTAAAACTACTGGTTGGCTGCTCCTGTTGTGTTGTATACCGAATACCACCCGACAAAGTGAATTAACTCCTGGCAGTTTTTTGTTGAATATACAATGAACTGTCATGTATCCTTGAACAAATAAGCCCACAGCTATATACGTAACATAATCCTAAAGAAAACATGATGTCGCTTCGATTGTGTAAGACCCACATTTATGGTATGTGGACTAAACGGAACTGGGAATGTTCGCTGTTCTGACGGTAGAGTTTCTGGAATGTCACAGTTCTTAACTGTGAACACAATAGTGAACGCAATTCAAGTAGAAATAACTTACAAAATCAGTTCTAGCCGCAACGAAGAAGTCATTCTGCTGACCATAATTTGATGAGCAATCTATGATGGCCAATTCGCCTTTTTAGCGTAAACACTAGATTGACCATGAGTTTTACAACACAAACCGACCAGACGTGGTTGACTTGTCCAATTTCACCCAAATGAGTTTAACATTTTACGAAAATGTCGCTACTAACGAATGAATTCAGCATAACTAACCCCAAAAGATTAACATAAGTCCATTCATTCACATTTACTTTGTAGAATAAACAGTCGTGCAAATACTTAATGAAGTACTAACAACAGATTAATTGAGCCGCTCATCTAATGCAAATACTTTGTGAACAAAAGACAGTTTTTATTGAAAAATGACAACAGCTTTATGAATAAACATAGTTCATACAAAAAGCTCTTTAAATGGGTTTACTGAACGGGAAAAACCACATCGAATCAAAGGCTTCCGCATAACCTGCAAAATAACTCCTGAAATTTTGGCCATGATAAACCACTGCATACCAGCTTTTTGCACTTAAGATAGTCAACGATGTTTTTGTTTTTCAGTCCATACCTTAGCATATAACGGTTTTACCAGGAATGGCATCAGTGTATTGCAGAAAAGGTAGAATTATCCTCCACAAAACTTGAGTTTGCAGCAGTCATTCAGAGACACTGGCATTTTTGCCGGTAGTTAATGTAAAGTTGAATAATATAACTTCCGTTGATTTGCAGCAAAGGCCTTAAAAGTTTATCTCACACTCATAAAAGGAGTTGTAAGGGTCCTTCGGTGACTGTATGGCATCAACATAAACATCAGAAGATGTTTAACTGTCATAAAACCATGAAGAAAACATGCAGACCATGCTGGACGAGGTGAGTGACCGGGCTGGTTTGTATGGAATGCGCTTTGCACCTTGAAAGTGCAAGGTGTTACTTCAAGACTGAGGCATTTCCACCCCTACTTTCTTTATTGCAGGTAATCCGCTTGAGACTGTGGATAGTTTCACATATTTGGGTAGCACCATCTCGTCAGCCTGTAATAATGGTGATGAGATATCAGCGAGGGTAGCAAAGACCGGCGTTCCGTTTGCTAATCTGCGTCATCTGTGGCGTCGAAAAGACGTTAAGTTGTCGCTGAAAGAAAGGCTATATAATGCCTGTGTGCGTTCCATTTTGCT
>LUCH01003719.1:11722-31799 GCA_013368495.1 Paragonimus heterotremus | reverse complement strand
ACAAGCCCGACCACCTCGACAAGGTAGCAGTATAGGTCGGGTATGCAGTATAGGTCGGGGGGTTGAATACCATTTACTAGTAACTCATTTAGACCTTAAATTTGTCGGTAACATTGCCACAAATTCGCTGGTCAATCAGAGCGATAAAGTGGCAGGGACCGGCTTTATTCTGCAGTTCATTACCCCTTTCGCTCTTTGGTTCGTAAACGTGGCCTTTCCGTGATGAAGGTGTGAACAAACCCTGAGTTTCTGACCACTGTTTTTGACGACCGCATGAACAACGTGACTGTTTGAGAGCGCGTCTCCAAAATCTGGGGATATTGAATCAATTGGTCGGATAGCAGAAATGCACAATCTCAGACGGGTAGGGAACTGTTAGGAGATGCATCTCCTAACGAGACAGCCAGGACGCGTCACGCCACATTGATCGACCGGCCCAGCTCGGATGGTATGGTCGTGGATGGTGGTATGGTCCCATTCAGCCAATCAGATTGCAGGTGTGCAGTCGAGCGCCTGCGCGCTATCTGAACAGTGTTTTTCTCGCATTGCTTTCTGACGTCCCCTGTAACGTGATTTGTTCTGACACCCTGACTGCCATATATGATTGTCTTATTTGATTCGATTTGTGTCTGTCGATCATCTATGGTAATAGTTTTGTCCTATAAATCTAGAGCTCCTGTGGCCTAAACTTTGTCTCGTCTCGTCTCAATCGTCCAATAAACAGTGCAGCCGTGTCTCTTCTGATTTATCGGTTTGAGCCAAGCGACTGGGCGCGTAACCAAGGTGACGATCCAATAGGAACGTACCATGTATACAGCCAGGTATTATACACTCAGACAAGCGCAAAGTTGGATGAAACTACAGAGTGATCAAACAACAACGTGGACACGAACCATGAAAATCTTGACTTCGTTGAGTAAAACCGAAAGGTATGGTTTGCCAGATCGGGGACTTAGTGGATGTCCAGGTCACTGGTCAGATACAATTTCGGAAGACAGCGTGCAGTGATCAACAACGTGTCTACATTCACATCACTATCAACATCCTTATTTCACTCCATTCTGTCAAATGTTTTTTCCTTTCGTGGATAACACTTCTAGAATATTCCTCAACACAACTGTAGCGAACGGTGATTCGAGTCACAGCACCAAGTAATCAGGTGCATGGCTGCTTGTGAATGGATGAGTGGTAAAGACGTCGATTGCTAGCTATATGGTTGCGGTTACGTCGATCGTTCTTGTAATGGTTTTGATAGCCTGATAGTACACAGCCAGCACTTGCCCAGGCAAGTTACATACCAACACAGTCTTCTGGTGAAGAAGCTAGACACCTTAATTTCCCTATTCAAATGTTTCGGAAACAGCACCAGGAGCTTAAACACGTTGACAATAAGTCGCCCATATGTGTACTGCAGTTATGTACAATAACAAACGCCTTGTGTCGTAATAGCTAAAAAAAAATTCCACCTAAATCGTGATATAAGCTTTTTTTTAAGTCGAAAGTTCCTTAACTACCGCCCCATTTGAAACATTACACTGCAAGTGCTACGGATGAAAAGCGGTGATTTAAACCCAACCAGGTTGTTTTAGCTGATTTTACCGTGTCCAGAAATAGACGCGCAAACTTTCTGAATGATAAACCTAGGCTTAAATTAAAGAGAGAAGATGACATAAGGGAAAGTTAAGATTTACGTCGGCGTAAGACAGATATCAAAGTTCGCACCCACGAGCACCTTAATGCTACCAATGCTCAACGCGTACACGAAAGGCCTTCGAAATAAATTGATCAAAACAAATTTCTGGATTTGTCGATCGACCTGAATAAATCTACCAGGTCGAACTGAGGCATTAGTTCAGTTAGGCTGATTAAGACAATGGTTCATACGGAATCTGAATCACATAGCTAACAAGCATATCGTTCCACCGAGTTCAGAATATCGCCCAACAAACTGGAAATGAGTATCCGAAACGCATACAACACCAAGCATCACATGACTTTAAGTGTGATCAACTTGCTAAGGGAAGGCTTGTTGGGGGTGTTATTAGCCATGTGATACAGAGTTACTTCCCCTGAGAGCACTATAAACCAGTTGACGCCTATCATCATCACCATTATTACTATTGTTATTACTATTATCATTAGTATCACCATAGACAGCAATACATCAGTGGTTCACACTGATACTTAACTGCCACACAACGATAAGGAAGAAAAAAAGCAAACCACGTATAGTAAGAGAGAAAGGAAAAAAGAAGGGGGTGGGAAAGAACCCGACTGCTAAGAATAATTACGTCCACATTCAAACATACAACATCAAGGTGTCTACACCTTGCAAACAAACAACCGACCTGTAAGTGAAAGTAAGGCGTCATCAGCAAAACAACCTCCTTACGGCCTTCAGTGCCCACCGTCATCAAATGTACTCACTTCACAGAAAACTCGAACAAACAACGACGACATTCACGCCACTGAGTTCGGTTAGCCACCATCTCAACTAACGTCTCCAGTCACCGACTCAGTGAGTCGCGAGGGCTCCAGCCCGGGAGACGAAGCCGATCTACAGTGATCAACCACTCCGTGAACGATTTCATTTGTCTACGTTAGGTCTTCATCTGTCCATCCCTCGCACCTTCCGCCAGTCGGCCGCAGTGCTCGGTGTGGCAAACGATAAGCTGGCATCCTTAGCACATGGCCTAACCATCTGAGTCTGTGCAAATGTAAAGAGTGCATAAAACAACTAGTTTGACAATCAAAGCCAAACACCCGTTTCCTAACCTCCTCATTGCTTACTCGTTGGTGTCACTCGAAACGAGCGATTGAACGCAGGCACCGGTGGTCAAATACCTGAACATGGTTCACGTTCCCTACTCTCAGCGGCCAAGTCTCGATGCCGTAAAATAACACAGCCCTCACTGCCGCCTTATATATGCGATCACTAAGTCTCGAAGAGATACCTCTCTGTCGCCAGAGATGCTCCAAATTAGGGAACACCGCCCTAGCCTTGGAAATACGTACTGCTAATACAAATACCCACACCTCCACCGCCGCCGCTGGTGCAGTTCTCAGGTATACAAACCGATCAACAACCTCCATGATTTCATTATCTAACATTAAATCTATGTAATCACAACAATCTTGCAGAGTCACTTTGCACTTTAAGGCTATAAAGCGTATTTTGAAGTACTTGGCAGAACGCGAAATAGCCTTCAATGTTGTTTGTGCCGCTTGAAAATTGTCAAACAGCAATACCTTGTTGTCAACATAATCAAGAACAGTCAATCTTCCATTAGGTAGGAGGTCAACGCCGGCATCTTGTGAGTGAAGCAGATAGTCCTCCATTATTTCATCCATGACGAAGTTGAACAAAAATGGTGAAAGGGGACAGCCTTGACGTACGCCGCTCATGGTACTGAAACTGTCCGATAGTTAACTATAAACTGTAACCTGAGCAGAAGTATGGGAATAAGGCGCCGATAGTATGTTCACATACTTGGTCGGTACACCGTTCTGCTTAAGCGATTCTAAAAGTGTAAATCGATTCACCGAACCAAGCGCATTTTCATCGTCGGCAAGTATGGGGCAATTGGTGGCTGGCGGTACACATGACGCCGGTTCAGAATTTGACGGAGAGTAAGGATGTAATCTATACATCCCTGCCCAGGGCGAAACCCTGCCTGTTCTCCCCTAATGTTTGCCTCTCTAGCTGCAGTGAGTATGAGGAATACCATAACTCTAGTAATGACTGTGGTCAAACTAACTCCCCGTATGGTTTTCCCAAGAGACTTTGATACCTTTCCTGATTATGGGAAATACCATCGAGTGGTCTCCGTTGTCCACACAAGTTAAAACAATTGAGTCAAAGCCTCTACTAACGCCTTTTCATCTTCTTTGAAAAGTGCCGGTATAAGATCATCTGTGTTCGAATGACCTACTTGATAAGGCGTGTGCCTCCTAAATGGAAGATTGTGGGTTCGAGTCCCACCATGGATGAAGTTGACGCCTGTGGGCGAACTGTTCTCAAGGAGACGCACCCATGTTGGAACACGACCGTAAACCGGTGCTGGCGATGTTCATTCGTGAAACCATCGTGAACAGGATATATTATCGACATTGAACCGTTTCATGTTTGGTCAGGCATGTACCAGTCTCAGCATGACAGTGCGTGGAATTGAGGCACAAGCCACCAAGCGAGACAGGTTTTGAGTTCAGAGTCAAGCAAGAATAGACATGATTAAAACGAGTGAACTGAATCACTGGTTCAGTGGTCAATCGCAGACCCACGCCATACGGAATGGAAAGCCCGACGAGCAAGCTGGTGTTGGATTTAAACTAATGATGTGAAACGCTGGACCGCCGAAGATTCGACATACTCAGGATCTACAATCAAGTGGTCGGTAAAAGTTTACTATGAGATACGGATGTCTTAAAACGGTAACACAGCGTGCGGAAAAGAATCAAAATAAGACAAAGTAATCAAAACCAAGGTTGATCAACGGGTGGGAAAAAAACTCCCACACAAAAGAGTACGTTGCAATTCCTCCCTGTCAGGGCAACACATGGGGCTTGTGGTGTTTGCTTCTGTAATGTTTGCTGTTCATCCTTCAGTGACAAAGCATGTCCAATAAGAATATGTAGGCCTTTAGACCACATTCGAAAAAACTCTCCACAACAAAAAATTCGGCTTAATAAGCGTCTTCGAGATGTTCTTATGAATAAAGTATACAAAGACAGCGATTATTTCAGCGAACACAATCAAAAGGTCTACCGTCAACGAGCTGCACAACTGATCGATTATTGTCATGCCCATTAATAACCGATTAGATGTGGTTCAATTGTCGTTAACCTGTGGCCAGGAAACAACACCCGTCCTTTGTGCTAACACCAGTAACAATGCGTTGGCTTGAGTCCAAGGCAAATTCAGCGGCTGGGCCAACATTTGCTGAACACAGCTCCGGCTTATACAGACTGTTCGCAAACGCCTCAGCTGTCGCTAGATGCCACCTTTGGATCGATCTGCATCGGTTTCCAGGCCTGTGGTGGGTGACGCGGAACAGTCGCATGAGCTGGACATGGTGATTCATATCAACAAACTGAGCGATGACGGAACTGTTGATCGATTTGACTGACCCATTATTTGGCCAGGAAGGATGATGCTCTTTAATTCGTACATCCAATGTTCCCTGCTATTTGCTCGTGAAAGAGCGAGTAAGCATGCTCACTTTTAGCGTGGACTTTGACGTCGCCTTTCGGCTGAAGGGGGATGGTTAGGATGAACGTGAAGTTAGATCGCATTTTATTGTTACGGACCTTTCGATTTACTGTCTTTTTAATCGTCTGTTGGTCAACTGTGCCGCCTCGTCCCGTACGAACGACAGGCTCCTGAAGATATATTTTCTGTTCACTGTCGGTCGGACAAGTTCATCAGCTCTGTACGTCTGGATTTTGCTAATGAACCGATTAGAATTACCACTCTGCTGCAGTGTCCTTTGAGAGACAGGCAGAGGTTATGCATCAAATACGCAGATGCATGTGCTTTTAGTGTGTCGAATTCATAAGATGGGGATAAGACTGAGAAATTTATATGCTCACCAAATGTCACGTTACCGACTTGCAAGTAACTGAGACGATCAGCCGCATTTGTGATTACATCAACCAGTTCAGTGAAATTCTATCCGACCAAAACTACCCAGTTGAAGGGACTTCTAGTGCGCTGCACGTTCAACGTACAGTTCAAATTCAGTGGTGTTCAATGGAGACGAGCTGACGGAGTCACAATGGTGTCACCAGCCTTACCGCTGTTCACCAAAATGTCCATGGCCATCCTCGAGCACTGAATTGTGCACACAGCTAGGAGGCGTTTGAGAACAGTCTGTATAAGCCGGAGCTGTGTTCAGCAAATGTTGGCCCAGCCGCTGAATTTGCCTTGGACTCAAGCCAACGCATTGTTACTGGTGTTAGCACAAAGGACGGGTGTTGTTTCCTGGCCACAGGTTAACGACAATTGAACCACATCTAATCGGTTAATAATGGGCATGACAATAATCGATCAGTTGTGCAGCTCATTGACGGCAGACCTTTTGATTGTGTTCCCTGAAATAATCGCTATCTCCGTATATTTTATGCATAAGAATATCTCGAAAATTAGTGATCGTCAAATTGTGTTCGTTTTTATATTCACGTAGGTCGCAGCCATTTTTAAGATAATCATTCAAGACGCAAACTGTTATATTTCTTTTATTTTGCTCTGCAGCAATACCTGGACTAACTCAAGTAGTTTCTGAGATACGGACAACGCGTTTTTAAATAGTACGTCCTGTTCCAATGCAGCCTAAATGATCAGATTTATCCATATGTATAATAGCATTTTCATGTCTGACGCAACCAGAATTACGGGCTAAATTCGCGTGCTATGCGACAAACCATTCTGCCGTTGTTTGTACCATGTATCCGTGACCAAAGGGTGGCTTTGTTGAGTATTTTTCCTTGGGTGTTCATTAGTGTCAGACAATTTGTATCAGATGTTTCAGGACAGGTCACTATCGGTGATAGGGAACCATAAAATTTGCACTAATGGTCGACAAACGTATTACCCAAAGACTTGTTTTAGGTTATTTTACAGCAACGGTAGGCGCAGTTTCAAGCGACTCAACAAATATGTCGAATCACTGACATAAAAGCCGATAATATTGGGTCCTCCTCCAGGCATAAGGTCACAGACGCGCATGCCGATCGAATCTCTCGGGAAATCCGTAGTCTCCCATGTGATCAATCTATCGGTTTTCATCTTCATGACTGGTGTCTTAAACACGCGGACATAGTCATGTTGGGGCTGGCTACTTTTGACAGTGCTTACGTGTCCGACTGCCCTTGTACAAAACATGGTCCACAAGGATTCGGGTATTGCATCAATCAAATTTCCCAAGGAACGGCCGCAACATCTCTCTCGAGGACACAATAGTATTTAAAAAAAAGACCCGTTAGCAGTCCTCTCAGGTGAATGATCGTGAAGTGTCACACCGACAACTATGACAGTGTAGCCAATCCAGAGTGCAAGCAGCTGAAACTGTCAACCAGAACTAACGACAAACTTGAAACATTGACTTTCGTGCGAGGTCTTCAATTTCATGAATATTAGAAGTCGTATCATTACTACTGCATTCCACAGCCGTAACGACAGGATAATGTACTCTCAATTGACTCACATCTGCAAGCATCAACACCCTAGTAAATCAACGTCATGTTGTACCCACTTGAAGCATAAAAGTGGCCGATCGTTGCAGAAAATTACAAGTCTGCATCCGTCAGACTGTCCAATTTCCATCTTCTCCGTGGAATTTCATTGTTTCTGTTCGTTTCTTCTAATCCATACATTTGCATCTGTTGCTTAATGTGCCGTTTCATGGATTACAGTCAGAAACGATGGTAATCCGAACCAGAAAGGTCATCGAATACGGCTTAAAGTTGGAAATCCATGTACCTAAATACACCTGCCCACCAGAACGATGAAAATCCACCTACCGAAGTATTTCACTTCATCCGTCCATCGTGACTACGGCTGTGCGTGATGGATTTCGGACTCTGGATATATGCCTGACAAATTGTGGTTCATAAACTCCGTGCTGAATTGTCATGTGCCGAATAGTAAAGGGCACGGCTCGACAGTACGTGATGAACAGGCAAATGTACACTTTTGAGGACATAACACTGTAGTTGAATTGTTTGCGTGCAAGGAAAGGAGTGATCCAGATCAATACCGATCGTTAACCACGTGCTTCAGTGAGGAGCAAACCACTCTAGAACACGATGTGCCATTCGAATGGGCAACCGCTGTTCGTTAAAAGGGTGGGACTGAGCCACCAAGATCCTTAGCATAGTAAGACGAACTCATCAGACACGAAAGTCACAACAAGAATACCTTTTTCGTTAAACCAGCGGACTATACAGGCACTGAAGAGTATCGGTGCAACCAATGCGTTTGATCTCATATTATATACATTGTGGCCCGTAGGTGTACACACTGGAGAAGATTTAGAAACTCGACTGTAGCGTTATCTGTTGATCTGGATGCCTTCAGTAAAACAAATGGCACTCCATTTCGGTACAACAGCGCACTTGCTCTGATGACAGATTCAGAGCGCTTCAAGGTGCTTGAAATACAGCCGAGCATGAAGCTGTCAAATAAACAGGGGGTCGGCAACGAATTACATGAGGACTAGACCGGTAAAAATGAGAAAGACAATGTCGAAAGTAGCATTGTCTAAAAAGATTTTCAGTTGGCCGTTTTTCCAGTCCATATTAACAAATGGACACAAGAACAATTGATAAAACCAAACCTACGTAGACGTGGGCCAGCCGGCCAACGATTAATTTGACGACTGATATCACTGTGCTATAGCCGAACACTACTGAACCTGAGCGCGAATTGACATGAATAATCTCGAATGAATAACGCGAACGGTCTCGATTGGCACCGGAATGTGAATCACAAGAACCAATGAAAATGATGGCAAAGCTGTACAAAAAACTTCTCCATATGTATGAATATACATAAACCTGTGTCCACATAAGCGCGAGAAAATATGCCTGAAACTCACGCTCATCCACATTCCATTGACAGATTTAAGGTATCTTAATTCAGACTGGAAAACCGTATTTTTCGTTTCAAGTTAACCATAGCCCTAACAACCACCCACAAACTGCTCTCAACATTAGGTTAAAAAGGAACCAACTGATCCGTAAGTTCAGCAGGACGAAGGTGAGAAGTTATGTTTAAATTATTGGTCATACATTGAAAACCACTTACAGTTTAGCTCAGCTTTCTACTCACATATGCATTTCAGTTAACCTCGTCCAAAAAGAAATCCAAGACTCAGCAATGTGGCTTCTTGGACTAACAGGAATTAAAACGGTAATCCCCGTCTTCGGAAGGCAATCATGTTGACAACCTCGCCAACGGCCAAACGAAACGAACAACCAGATATAAACGTTCAACCACGTACAATTACGGCTAGGGTTCAGGTTACCTGATCACCTCGAAACACGGTGGAGAAAAGTAGATCCGAATGCCGACGGCCATCTATTATCCATCCGACGGCTCCCCTCAGACGCACCTGTAAAGTACTACTACATAAATGAGGTTTTCCCACTCCCACGCTCTCTATTACAGGCAGTCTGTTTCAAACCGTGGAAGATTTAACACAGTTGGATAACACTATCACGTCAACTTGTAATATTGCTGACGAGATGTTAACGATGATGGCAAAGACGTGTTATTTTGGCCAAACCGCGTCACTCCTGCAATCGAAAAGATGTCTGGCTGTCGTTGTTTGTGTTCTGATTTGCTCAGCAATCCGGAAGACAGGGCTATCCGCGACGAAAACACCGAAAGACCAGTTGTGCTTGACCATGATTGTTCCCACCAGTCAGCCACATTGAGTGGGCAACATAGGCAACGGAGTAAATTGTAGAGTACAATTCAGAACGCCCCATGGTCGGCTTTGCGTCTGGAATGCAATAAATAGTCACTTTCACTTACAGCTCGGTTGTTTGTTTGCAAGGTGTAAGCGCCTTGATGTTGTATGTTTGAATAAAGACGTAGCTATTTTTAGTGACTAGGTCCCCTCTCCCTTTTTTATTCTCTCTTCCTAAACAGTGTTTGTTTCTTCTTCTTTTTCGTCTTGGTTGTGTGGCAGTTAAGCATTAGTGTGAACCATTGATGTATTGCTGTCTATGATGATGGTGATGATGATAATGATGAGTCATAGATACTCTCCGGTTTTGACCAGCTGAACTGCTCCTCAAAATGTTCAGCTCAATCGTCAAGTCGACGCGGTTGTCTGGTGAAAAGCAAACCAACTTTTTCAAACAATGTCTCACTTACTTTGATTCGATAGCCAGAACAGGACTACGCTACTTCCAGATAAAAATGCTCGCACTAACTCCTTCATCCAAGTGATGTTCCCTGTCTTTGCGCAAGCTTTTAATGAACTAGTTTCATGTTTTTGATAGTTACTGTCACGTCCAGAAACATGTAGAAACGAGCGATGTTTATTCAGAAGAATAACTGGTGCGACAAGAATCAAATTAAAGACATACTTTTTTCTTGGAATTTTTGGTATAGCCACTGCAGTTTGTATCCCAAGTCTGTTTGGTTCTCTCACCTGACTCGGACTGCACAACTGGGTCAACAGTTTCTCTCGATAAGCGCTTTCTACACGCTGTACCTGCGTGCCACTTACCAACCTTGTATTCACGAGCGTACGACCATTGAGAAGTGATAGAACAAAACGGGCATGCACAACGGCATTATCTTCAACGGAGCAGCACCACCTGTAACTGACTGTTGCAAGATCGATGTTTGAACGTAGACGAAATAAAAAAGGGCGATCTCCAGGTGGTACAGTGCTTCCTTCTATGTTGAAACGCGGTACTCCAAAGGTAGAGACAAAGAGATGTGCACAGTTACAGCAGTGTGTTATGGGTGTCGGCGCGTTGCGCCCAGACACTAAACATGCTACTCAACTGCTTCTCATCCGGAGGAAAACGAATAAGTTGGGCAATAAAATCGCCAGTCAGTATGATGATGTCTGAGTGCTTAGTCTGCTATAGGAGGTCAATGAGGGCGTCGTAGAATGTAATCTTGGAAGCATTTGAACAACTAACAGTTAGTACGCCGATATAAAGAATGCACGATACTGTTCTGATTTGCATTTACAGACTTTGACCAATACATCAAATCTGACAAAGCGCAAGCGACTGCTTACTGATATCCAACCGATTCAGCTTCGATACCCAGTGCGATTCCTATTCCAACTTGACTACGACTCAGCGTTGGCGTCAGTAGGGACCAAGAAGGATAGGTGCTGGACAGTTATCTAGAGTTAAACTCAAGTGAATAACGGTACTAGGATTGTAGATTCGCTTCCCAAAAAGACAGCACGTGTGAAGCTCCAAACCTGGCAGAGTGCTTGCAAAGACAACTTGCTGACCTGCATGTAGGACAGCGTGGACAATAAACGCACGAATGTTTATTAACTATCCTGGACTCAGAAACCGATTGGCGTCTGAGAGAAAGAAAGAACATTACGGGGCAAAGTAGAACTGGAAGGTAGTAATGCATGAACAAAGTCAATATCGGAAGAAGAGTGAAGTTTCATACTTCCAGGTCGTTTATGTTACAGAAGGATTTTTAAACGTGATGTTTCACTTCCGGATCACCGAGATCACCTGTAGTTAGGCGAAAGTGTGGTTTTGTCAAGCAACAATGTGGTCACGAAACACCCTGACTATTCTGTTCGGTGAAGTGAGTATTTGTCGTCTACCCGGTAGGGGAATCTGGGGATCGTTCAATCCCATGGTTAGGAACACTATATGAGATGGCGGCATACCGCAGTGCATGCACTCATAACGTTTATAACTTTCAAGTTAGCTTCGTTTGGTTTGTTTTCCTCTTTTTTATTCGATAATCTGCTTCGGAGTCTGTTGGGAAGAATGGCGGCTCGAACCACAATACTGTCCGACCAGGCTTACAGTCGTAATTAATGGAAGAATGAATACCTGAATGAACAAACTAACAAAATAAATAGGTAACGAATGTATGGCCTTATGGTCTTAGGAATCTCACGATTTTGTCGAACATGAGATTCAGTAGAGCGGTGTTGAAAATGTTAAAATCAAAGCTCGAAATTAACAACACACTGAAATACTTACCTTGATCCTATGTCGGCATTCTTTGAAACCATGAGCCAACATACCCAGCACTTGACTATGATCATCCAACATGGCTCGCAACAGTTTACTAAATTTGATTTCGTCTTCAAAAGTTTCTACCTACAAAGCATAATGTAGTTTAGCAAACAAACAAAAAACATACCGGAGGCTCCTGAGTCACCTTTCGAAATGAATCCAGATAAAGATTATGCTACAGCAAATATATGAAGGTGTGCTGTGTAGGCGTTATAACCTAACATACCACGGACAGGATGGTGGGATTACAACCGATAATGAAAGGTAATGTACGAAATCCCATAATACGATGAGCAATGCGAACCGGAAGTTCTTTGTAAATGTACTTGGCGCTTCGCTGCAGGATACCTGGATTGGTACGAGTGAGTACACATAGGATACCAGAATGTGGTGAGAATTCGGACGGTTGCCCGTATAGAGCAAACTTTCAGGAGTCAAAAGAACTTCCTGCTGTGAAAAAAACGCAACGAGGGATTCGCTCAAAACAATTCAAACATACTTTTGCCGCTGCGACATCGACGGCGGATTGCATATAATATGAAGACACGAAGTCTAAACGCTCTCTATCAGACACATTGTCTGTACACTTCCATTGATACGAGCGACTTTCCCAATGTTTACTACGACAACTAGCAATCAGGATTGGCAAACATCGGTGATCCGGAATCCTAGAAACGATCGATAAAGCGAACAGTTTCACGCAGCTCATCGGAAGTGTAGGCAAGAGTGACTGTTGAGAATCAAAAGTGAAAATTCTGCAGAGGACAGGTGTTCAATGAAAATGTGCCATGAGACAGCAGTAAAACCGCTAGGGTTGCGGCACTAAGCCTGTAAACAAGAGTGCAGAAAAACAACAAAATTAAAATGATGCAGACACAGGTAAACATCAAGTCAAGCCACGTAACTGGTCAATTCAACAAAAAGAATACGATTCGGCGATATCATACGGGTAACTTCAACAAGACTTATTTGCGACCTTCATACAAAAAGTGCACCTTGCCAGAACTCGGATAAATCGAACAGAAAACGTAATCAACAATTAAAGCGAAAAAACACTTCGATAGACAGTTTGGCTTTGTCGCGCGAAAAGTAAGCAGTGTGAAACAGTGGACGTTCCATATGTTGAGGTGCATCAACAGAAGTAAATAAATACTAAGCAGATTGGTGTGAAACATAAAGAGATAGATTCAAATGGAAATAAGATACTAAGAAAGTTTGTTCGTAAACCTAATCCACGTACCCGGGTTTTCACAAAATTCCGTTAAGTAAACATGAAAGTGGATGAAGTCACAGAACTCTACAGTAATTTGTAATTCTTTACAGCCAATGTGGAAGAATGCAAGCGTACACAAGCCATACGGTCAAATTCAGATTAGATGACAATGGACCAGATCGCTTTACATAAAACAAGACACGGTTGACACTAATAAATACCAAAAAAAATGTTTAGATCACTTTAAATCAGAAATAACAAAAAGTATCCAAACAGTGCATGAAGAGGACGGAAAATTAAAATCTGTTTATGCAATTAGAAGGAGACGGCCCTTAGGTAAAAAACGAAGTATCACGACATTTAGCAAGAGTCAGTAAACCGATTTAGGTGGTTGGGGATTGTATTAAAGAGGACACACGGTCATATGTCAATGCTGTAACCGACAGGCGTAGGTGTAAGGTAGAGAAATGAAGTCAATTACCAAGATGTTAGCCATAGTAGGTTAGGTGCTTCTTCGAGGCTGAGATCCTAGCTAATCACATAGTTAACAACTGGAAACCCTAGATGATATAGCAACTAATATGACTCGGTGTTGTAAATGCGGATGTCGTTTAACACAGTTATCAGTGAAGTAATGACGTGAAAGCCGTAAGGAAGCTGTCAAGTTAACGAAGCTTTACTTTTACTTGCAACTCGATCACTTGTTGGCATGGTGTAGGTAACTTGACCCTGAGGGTTTAAGTGAAGACAAATTTGTTCAGTAGTAACCAGCCCCCCCCCCAGCCGTTCCTTTTATTTCCTAAAAATGGCTTGTTTTCTTCATGACTGTATGGCAGTCGAGTATGAGCACAAAGCCCAAATGTACTGCTGCTTTGATTATGACGATAAAGAAGTAAACATAACTTAAGCACCACAAACGTAAGATCGTAACCTTCACAACCACGTAGACTTTACAGTTAGTCTCTTTTAAAAAGAAAACCGAAACTCCAGTTTCGCTCTTGTTGGAACCCGTCAGTAATGTGTACTGTTCCACAACCAGGAACTGAACCCCGACCTTCGCTCTCAGGAGGAAATCGTGTTAAGCAGTGTGTAGTTGATCGTATCGAAAAGCTCAGTCACATTAATTCCTAAATACTAAAGTAAATACAACATAACTATTTATCAGCAAGTTTATATATATATATATATATAACCCACCAAAAATTTGCGCTCCATATGGACATCATGAGCAGTTAACAACAATGTTGCATCTCCGTTTTTCAGTTGTGGGAGATTCCAATGGGTGTTTTAGCTACGAAAACTATGCTTTGGAGAGCGTGGCATGAAGCTGCAAAACCGTCTCACAAAAGCATTACGAAGTGAAGCGACCAATAGCTCTTGACTATTTTACTATGCAAGATCGACAACCGAATACCACACATGCTCTTATAGAGCCAGATGTTCCCCTACTATCCCACTGGTCCCGTATGCATCAAGTGAATCCCGTAGCCGTGTACTACATCCAGTTACCTGCATCTAGCCGTCACCTACGCACCCAACCGACGACTTCTGCTCAGAATAACCAACATGACACATTGACAGGACAACCTAACTGGCACGAGCCGACTCATTCAGTCGTGGACGACAGAGATGACGTATTTAGATGATAAATCCGGGGATTCACTGTTCGAAACTGAGGTGGTTTTTAAGCTTAAAATATTGAAACGTAACGAAACTCCCGGTTCAGATCTTTTCTACAGCTCTTTCGAACCTGACTGCTGTCTGCACCGAACATTCGTTTGAAGGGGGGGGACACCGTCACCAGGCGTATCAACAATCATTCTCAACCTCAAAAAATGTCAGAACATCGTGCGGCAACAAGTGAGTCAGGCAGCATTTTTTCTATCACATCCAGCGTACCCGCCGGTTTTTGAACCACAGAAGAAACTAAATGCAAAAACAGATAGGTTTCTGACCTGGTCGCAAGTATATTGATCACATCCTCACCTTGCGACAGACAATGAAGTATCGACACTGTTCCACGGGTAAATATGGTGGTATTTTTAGGTGTCCGACACGCACCTTGAGCTGTCTGTATCGCAGAGGATTTCTGGTGAAATGCCACTTTACGGAAAGCATTTACGCTCGCTTTCAGTACAGCGTAAGCAGCTATCTGCAGCATTCTTTGCTTCAAGTGATGTTCAACAATGGTGCCCGATCTCCACCTTGTCCTCCAACTAAATACTTTACCACACGATGGAATGAACTGAAGGTTCAGAGAACATAGGAGCGGAGTTTCTGATAGGTAGTTTACCAGAAAATGTAATGTATGCGGACGGAGCTGCCTCACCTAGTTCTTCAGTATATAACATGGTGAATCCGCTAAATAATATAGCCGGTCTGTGTCGTGTACCTATAAAAAACGGCAAGTGCTGCCATAAGGTTGGGTTAACACTGACTCTACCTTTATCACTTAGATTGGTGGGTCTGATGATTGCTCCATCGGTCGAAATAATGTCATCTTAATGCTGATGGACAGCATATGACGGCAAAGACGCAAATTGCGTCTTAAAACCATCGATTTTAAAGTGAACTCGATTATTGATTAAAAGAAGGGCTTACAACGTGTGTATGCGTTCAGATTTGCTCTGTGGGTTGGAGACCTGAGCACGTCAAGCAGAAGATGCACATGACCTATCTGTATTCATGTACCGTTGTCTCCGACGACGAAGTGTTTCTGTGGACAACGCGACGGTACAGAGGCGTTCAGTTAAGAAATCTGTAAGTTCGCAAGACATAGCTGGCGCAAGAAAATGATACCGTTTAAGTTGGCTGGTTCACGTTTTATCTAAGATGATGCAGCGCTTGTCACACCGCGTGTTGCCCGATGCAGTTGCTGTTGGCAGCAGATGGGGACTATAAGACGACCTGAAAACGATGCTGTCAAGAGATTGGAAAGCCCTTTACCGTTCTGCAGACAAGGTTTAGAAATGACGCAAATCAAAATTGGGGGGGGGTTGTGGACACCCGCATTACCGAATAAGAACAGTTTCGAACACAGCAGTGTTTCGGTTATGTGGCCGTTAATTCACCTTCATGAATTTTCACTACTTTTGTTTAGTTTTTCTTCAAACACACCTAGTTATTAATTTCCCACTTCAAGGATTACCGTCAAGTTCAACGGCAGTCTAAACCATTGTATGTAAGACTTAACGTCCAAATCAGGCATCGCTTCGATACCGCCTAACAGCTTTATTGTCTCCAATGTCCATGTATACCCTGTAACCGTCGATAATGAGATCTGTCGCGTTTGTTTATAGTCCGGGTTTGAGATTCAACAGTTTCACACGTTCATGAGTATATAAGTCTGTAATATCGTTCTTCAATGATTCAGTCATAAATACACGTGTACAAGACTGAAAACGCACGTTTTCCTTGTAAGTTCAGAACTACTTTGATGTCCTAAAGGTACCAGCTGTTCTGAAAAGTAATAACAAACCGTGCAGCACCACTCAACACAACCACAAGGCCGAAACAGTAAGAATAAATTTATGAAAGGATGAGTTAAGACTAGCTAACAGCAGCTACAAGTAAGTACCCCTATTCACCCGAGTGCCTACGCATTTTCCAGCGGTTAGAATCGTTTGAAGTCGGTGATCTCATATCTGCGCAGCCCCGCTCATAACGTACAACGATTAGTGAGCAGAATACCGGTAGATGTGACTTCTCCTGAGCAGATGTAGGTTTAACGTTTGTCTGGGGTGTGTGAATATTCAGGTACAGATAACCAACAACACATCTACGCATGCCACTTAAGAATAAGCTGGAGAACGTACAGTTCATGTTACGACCCCCACCTGATAGAGAAAAAACAAGAACAAACGCAAGACCGCGAGCAGTATCTCTATCACGAACGAACGCAACGATATTGCAAAACGGCACGAAAATCAGAGCTCAAAAATCGGAACGCAAATCTCGCAACTCAGAACTCCCCCCCAACAAGTAAGGGAAAAGATGGTCTTCAAACGAGCTTTATTTACTTCTCAGCCCGAATGCAAAATAGTGGTCTACAGCAACTGCATTTATAGGTTTGGGGTGGCCTTGGACCTAGGCCACCGAATGGACCAATCAGGGGCGAGCGCAACTCCTCGGACGTTCCAGAATTCTGGCGGGCGTTCAAATTCCCAGAAAATAAAGAAATCCATTTTCTATGCATATAGGGCTAATTTTTGGGAAAATGTGCCTTTTCCCAACAGTTCAATTCACTGGCTGCCAATGACATAAATTCACAACGGTTGTGGGAGCAACGGTAGGCAGTTTCCCATAGATCCGTAACAAAGTGATATAGGGCGAAATTCTCCCAAGGTGGCGTTGCCGAAAAACCACATTTCTTCACAACCGCGTTTTGGATGCTTGTGCGATCACTAGTAGCCGAACAGACAGGGCTCGTACTGCAGATAAAACCAAACAGAACTACTGCCTGATCACTTAGTCCGAGTAGTGTCACGACTTCGAAATTATCAACCATCAACTCATGCTAGTGAATAGGTGGTCAAGTCAAGTCGGGTGTTAGCAAGTGCTCCAATGAGTGAAACACACCGACATGGAATCCTCAGGGCCAATACATGAGAAGGTCAGAAAACATTTCTGGCTACCTGAAGGCACTCATTAAAAGAATTTGGAGAAAAAGTAACGTGGTTTGGTTTCCAACACAGATATTAAGGGTTGGCCTTTTGTATGATCAGAATATGAAGGACAACAGAACACTCCCGTTGGTTCACGATCCGAAATATTAAGATGAACTGTTTCCGGAATTACAGCAGGAACTTATCTGCCATAACGGAGGGCTTGGAGAGAAGTACGGGGATAGAGAGTTGATCTACCTTCAGTCCTATTGGCGGATAAGAACGAGATCCTCTAATGGCAAGCTCAGAATATAGACAGAGAATGCCAAGCCAGGAATCCATTACAGAAACAATAGGTAGCTTTGTGGAAGGATAAAACTCACAGAGATCTGCTAACTTATTGGCTAGACCAAGCATAACAGTGCGCATGCACCTAACAGAGTCGATGGTCAGCGAATGGGCACTATCCCTGGATTGTGGGTGGAGCAGTTCGTTCACAATGCAATCAAAGGGAATGTCGCCGATTTCACAAGTGCCGGCTGCAATAAGCTTTTGATGAAATCACGTTTTCGATAGACATTGGAAAGCGTCCAGTGAAGGTGCAATGACTTGATTTTAATAACTCATGTCTTTTGGAAGGGTCGCAGTGAATTAAAATTCTGACAGGGATAAGACTACGTCAGCGGAAAAACCGCTTCAATAACAGAACTAGAACACGTCCATCTCGTCTTTTTCTGATGTAGGACCGTTGGATGGGCTGGTAGTTCTATGGCAACCATTCTACTTCCCGTAATTGGTGCAAAATCCGCCGATCCACCGGTCGTAGTCGGTAGGGATTATGATATAGAAGAAACTCACAATATCGTATATGTTCGCTGCTTCCAACACAAAGTCACCGTACGGTCCAAGGAGTACTACCACTGTTCTTCAGAAAGTGATCGGTCCCATTGCCACTGATAAGCCGTCCGTTCCAAGCACGGAGGCGTCACAAAATTCTAAGGTACTCTCATTGGTCGTTTTAAAAAGCCCAGTATCGGTGCTCGAGAGGGATCCATTGCGAAGAGCGTAAACACGGTTAGAAACGCCAAACGCACCAACACCGTCGTCCCAAAGGGTTGAGCTCCACAACCCGGGAGAATTCTGTAACTAGTCACAATCTTCCGGAATGCAACACCAGCTGCTTAAAGCTCTATAACGAGCAAGATCATTGGTTTTGGAAAGGTCTTTATATCGAAATAGGTAGTGAGATTGGTATTCCACATTTCATTAGGCGACTAGCTGGCAAACTGGATTCTGCGTACACTGATAAACTGGGATTGGCAAGCGCCGCATGTCTGAAGTTTCTTGTCGGATCTACTTCCTGTATAGGTACAGGAAACAAACGGACTAGCTCAGTGCATTAGCCATAGTTGAATTTCCTCGACTTCTTTATTCAGAAGTCTGCGGCAGAGTTTCGCCTGGGCAACGATGACGTTCACAAGGTGACTGCATGCTGTGTCTACTGTTGTTATCTGCAAGTATGGTGCAATGCTTCGATTTGACTTAAGCAATCAGCTCCCAGCCTCCCACCTACGTGTCAAACACCGAATCACTGAATCCCGTTTTTCCATGTGCATTTATCCGAACACTGTCGCTAGGGCTCAGCGGTTGTCCTACCTCGAAGCAAATATACACTGGTCGATTTATACTGCCCTCAAAAAAATCAATGGTACATACGCGTTAACATGCTCCGGTGACCCGCTAAAACTGATGGGATTCGACTTCAAACAGGTCAAACTTCTCGAATAGCTATGCATCTGTGGCCATTCCAAAATAAACTCGGAAGGTTCTCTTCAAGTCAATAATGATAGGCACGCTCAGAATTTTCAGCGCAAGCGGTGCCCCGGGTGGCGACTGTGTATTTACTGCATTCTAACAATCAGAATGGCCTTAGCCATAGGATTGCAACCCTGTAGCCGATTTTCATGTACTTTCTCAGTTGATTTACACTTCAATTTCGTTTCAGTAATTTCAGAGACTTGTTCATGGGTTCTAGGTTGGAGGCCCCAGTCATCCAGATCCAGTCAGTTTGTCTGTTTTGTTATCCAGCGGTTTTCTGTTGACGTGAAAGGCAGTCAGTGAAAACAGGGTATAGCACCGATCTTCGAGGTTACAGAGAACACCGAGAGCAGAGTAAAATACTAACCCAACAACGTCCTAAGTAAGTGGTTATCTAATAGCATTGAAACGGTTCTTAAAGGGACAGGTAACAATCCCTAATGGAAAGTCTTACCAGTGGTTGATTTCAGCGACTTCAGCGATTTGTTCACGGGCTCGAGGTTGGAAGCCCAAGTCGCCCGGATCCAGTCAGTTTGTCCGTTTCGATGTCGCCGGTTTCCTGTTGGCCTGATAGACAGTCATTGAAAACAAGGTGTAAAACCGCTCTTTGGGGTTACAGAGAAAACCGAGAACAGAGTAAAATACCTATCTAACACAGCAGACTGAAATACTAATCCAACAACTTTTCAAGCGAGTG
>LUCH01003718.1:10089-46274 GCA_013368495.1 Paragonimus heterotremus | reverse complement strand
GTTTGTATTTTAGAAAAACGTGCCACAAGACCGGTTGACACACGGTTGGCGGCATCTGAAACGGATTAGCCTGTCACAATGACGGAAACCAAGGGACGCCTGCGCTTCAGACCATCACCCCCAAGTGGCTTGCGCCGCACCACTTGCGGTTCTACTCACACACCACGTAGCCGGTGTAAACCCGAAGGAATAAGACCAGTAGGGGTGTGAGTGAGGCGTTTGTGTCCAGTCGGCCAATGCTGGTTAGCCAATTGAATGGCTAGCAGGGAACGGAAACCCTTATAGCTCGGAAACTAAACAGGGAGAGACTGCAATGACAAGATCTAGACTGACAAGAAAGATATGTAAAATGTAATACAAGAAGCATTTCAGCATGCATTTTAGAAAGGATAACGTTGAAGAACGAAATTCAGAGTTGGACTACGAAAATACCACGCAAACGATTCATCGTTCAATACTCTAAAAAAGCTCAAGAAAAGAACGGGTGGAAGACTGTAAACACTCAAGTTTCTGAAAAGAGGAGAAGATTAGTTGCCAAACGATCGTGGTCTTGGTCGATGTAATCATTAACAAAAATAGAATGGATATACTGATGTGACCCATCTGAACCTAAGGTACTCATCGTCTCTTCACCGACGGTGCATTATGAGTACGTTGGTGACCTCCTAAACCCAGACGGTCAGCGCATCCGTGGCCGCATGTATCGCAACGCCGTATAGTTTTGTCACCATTAACACACACACACAAGCACAACATCGACCACCACTAACAATCAGATTGCATTAGCTACGCACAGACTCCGGAGGCACACACCTATAAAGTCAACACACTCACGTGGGACCAATGCTATTGTAAAGACAAACAAGTCATGCACACAAATTCAGACCAGACAAGAACAAACGTCAAGCCGAACCAAAATGCAACATACTAGCATCATTCGCCACGAGCGTTACTACCTTTTGTCTGATTGTTCCCCTGTGGCCAACCTGACATGTTCGAACCTGCAAGGACCGATGTCTTAGTCAGCATAGCTCGCCGGATCGAAACAACGCACAAGCCTAACCACCACGCCAAAACAGCAAAAGAGGTACTCCATTATTGACCGTCATATTTATCGCGTAACCCCGACTACTGCACACGCTCCTTCAAACGTCCGCATGACAGACTGAGGTACTGCTGTCCTACCTCCACCATAAAACGGCATCTGTCTAGGGATTCCGATTCTATGAAAATCACGGACCTTTGCCGAAACAGACAAGTGCACAGTATATTCACAAGCACTAGACTTTTCGCTTCTCAATAAACCCGTGGATGGTGTGGGTTTGCGAGTATACTGCTGCGGAAAATTCTATTCCGCATCATGGGTCAATGTTGTTGGTAATGCGAAGGAAGCTGCAATTATCCAGCCTCATGTGCTCGAGTTAGTTGCCACTGACTAAGTTGTGCGTAAGCTGTTCAGCTGTAGTGGAAATAAATCTTAAGTCGTATGCATCTGGCATTAAATCATTCGGATCTTCCAACGTACCTGCCCAGCTGTATTAAAAAAACCAAGCTTTGTTGAGGTTCTTCCCGAACGTCCTGATAGTTGCCTGAAGCCCTGAGATGATCAAAATCGTTGGTTTTGGCGAAGTATGCAAAAAACAGCTGGTCCGGACCTTCCGTCCCATCTCCATTGCACAGATAGCCAGGCTAGCTGCGTTCACATTCGGAAACGGCAGTTAGCGCTTTGGTGTGTTCGCACGAAACAGCAAAACCGCAGAGTCTTGGATAAGAAACCTTTGAATATCGGTAATTCCTGTAACATCATCGGATGCATCTTGGATTCTACCCTGGTCAAACCTGAACAAAACGAATGGAAATCATCATCTGCTCTTGAGCTGACGAATGTGCATGTGTAGCTCATTAATCCTGTTTCGTGTCTCAACCTCGTATCAGGAGAACGTCGTTCGCAGCTTTTTAAGGGCAATGTTACTTAACAAGCTGGGAGCTTTCGTCATAATCACTGTCTTATTCTTCTTGTTTCTCCCAAGGGGCGTGGCAAGATACCTCATTTTTATTATTCACACTCCTTGATATATATATATATATATCAAGGAGTGTGAATAATAAAAATGAGGTATCTTGCATCCGCACCGATTGTTTCGTGACTTTAAAAACTCCGTCAGTAGGCCACCACTGGTGAAGGTTCTGATGGTTACGGTCGATTTCGTCTACACTGCCAAGCGTAAACGTATTCACATATCGTCAGTGCTGTGTGTTCTCACCAATGCACCGAGCCTACTCACTAACCTTGTTAAGCTCCGTGATCTTCTGTATTTCGTAGTACTGTGAATCATGGCATATTGCCTCTCTTCCCATCTTGACATCAACGACATACTGTTTTTTCTAGTCGACAAAACGAAAGGCAAGGTAGGTGGGGCTCTCCTCCATTTGAAACATCCTGATCTGTCTGTGAGTCGTCAATATGAAGACCGCTTTAAAAAGAAAGAAGAGTCTCCAGTTTACATTCCAACCACATCACCAGAGTCAATGGTTTCAAGTGTCCGGATTTCCCTAACATTTTCTGCGCAGTCTTTTTGATGAAGTCACGCCTGAAGAGCACCACTCACGTTCTTGAGATCATTTAGTGGGTATTGTCGTAGTGTTTGAGGAAACTAGACCACTGTTAAGTGAGCCTTAGATTGGGTTTCGAGTTCAACTGCAGAACACATTTTTACTTGCTAGGACGAGGTGAGAAAGGTTGTGTATCTAATGACCCACTTTGTTGTTAGTGTGTATTTAAGCCGATCCCGGTTCGAAAAGACTCATATTTTTTTCTCCCTGAAGAGGATTGGGCCTATTTCACTCCACATAAATGTTTTGTGTACGGCCCTAGAAGACTTTTTTCCTCAGTGGAGGTACCTAGTGCAACAAGCTTTCGTGTCCCATGTATTTCTTCTTGAGGTGCATGTTGCAGCTGCTTACGCGGTGTGACTACTCTAAGCGTATGATAAACTGAAACACGTAGAGTTGCCGAACATTATTCGCATAACTGGGCTCACTGAGACGTTGCCCGCTTCAGTAAAATGGCAATCTCTGGGTGGTGAGGTTTAACCTATGTCTTCCCAGTCCTGAACACTTAACTGCTGACTTCATAAAATAATCCACCGTAACCCGAAAAACTATCCAGACAAGACTTATTGGTTGTCTTCAGTGCACTATCATCGATTATTAGCATAGCATAGTTTCCTATCACAGGCAAGATGCAAGCAGAAACTGTAAATAGGTGTTCACCATCCTCTGAGGATTTTCTATACAGCCTGCGTAATATTGCAAGCTGGGACAATATCATAAGCCTAGTTCAGTTCTCGGAGTTGGCCCCTTGAGAATGAAACTTTAGCTTCGCCTGGAGAAAAAGTTCATACCTGGGAGCATGTGCTACAAGGTAAAGTAAATGGTTAGTTGAACTTGCATTCATTTTGTCCCACACAACTTTCCGTCCGCCTATGTGAAGCTTAGATAAGCTCACCGGTAGCCTCGCCAATATCCATCATTAACCATCCAAGACACTGAGTAAAAATACCACCATTGAAATGTGGTTGCTGCTTTAATCGCCCATATTTTTGTAGTCATGTTCAGCACAGTGATTCATGGTGTTCGTAGTCGTACAGACCAAGACGACAGCTTTTCGACCACTCATTGTTCAGTAAGATTATTCAGAATGTTATGAATAATATTCGACCATGATAGATAGCTTCCACAATTTATTTGCGCAATTTTTTTAGGAATGCTGACTTGATCTAAATACACTTTTCCCGCTAATCAATTGTATATTTTTTTTAAACACTTGATTTTAAATTTAAGCATATCTGAGCTTCATCGTTTATCATGCTTGGCCAACTGATCAAGCCACTACTACAACAGCCAAGTGCTCGGATTATCCTTTCCTCGACGTTACATTGTTCAGCTGTTCTCTTGTAAGTGCATATGCGCAGAGTAACATTTGTTTCAGTGGCGAGCCTCTGAAAAAGAAGAAACGGATAGATCCACTAATCGAACAAAACCGATTAAGACGGAAAGTTCGAAAAATTGAGAAGGAAATAAAGCGATTCACGCGTCAAGACCGTCAGTTGAAGCCTATTGCGGAGATAGAAGGTGATCGACAGTTGTACAAACAACTAGAGTAAGTTGGCAAACTTTCACTTGTATCTCATTTCAATATCGTCGGTTGTGGCATCGTTTTACAAAGAACGGTGAGTAACATGCATTGTTATCCTGAACTAACTAGGAGCCAGTAACATATCGGAAGGTCTCACTGGTAAACCCAAACCTTTGGGCGTTCACTTTTCTGAGCATTCGCATACTGCCTTGATTTCGAATTCAAGTATTTGATCTGCATTGATATACCTTATTTGTGTTGGTGAAGATCCCCTCGTCTCTGGCCAAGTAAGTCGCATAGACATTCACAGGGGCACACTGTTTCAACCGCCTTTTTTTGTGAACACCCAGTGCCGCTCCGGAATAGTTTTTGGACCACAATTAGGTTAAGTCCGTTGATTTACCTTCATTTATGAAATGTCCAATTTCATATAATCACTAATTCATCTTTACCGTAACTTTTGTTGTTAGAGTACGCAGACGACCACCTGTCGATGTAAACGAGAATGAAGTAGATCGACGTGCAGTGCTGATGAAGGATTGGGCTCGCTATCAATCCCAAGTTGCCCAAACAGAATACCGTATGTTCAAAACGGTTATACGAGCACAACGTAGAGCATTGGATTGGCTTTACGTAACGTCACCGGAATTGTACAAGGCTGCTATCCAGCCATGTTGTACCGTGAACACAACGTCCGACGATTCCCATACGATTCCGACTTTACCTTTGTCGATCTCAGGTCCCTATCATTCGCCCCCCATGGTGCATGGGGATGCGCTGGACTGTCCGGAAGTCTACGATCCGCCAGACGGAGAAGCCGTGGATACAACACCTATTTTTCAATATGAATTTGAACTGGATCGTCAATTTTTAGCAGACCCGAAGAAGAAGAAGCTAGAATTACGAAAAACTGGTAACAATGCTTCCACGGATTGATTATTTTATCTACTAACTTACTACACACGTGAACCATAGCCAAACCGTAATCAAATAGACAAAAAACAGTATATATCACAATAACCTTTTATATGCGTCTTGTTCCGAGTAAAACGTTTTAGCGGTTGGACAGAATTTCGGTTACCTGCAATGAAAACGAGAAATAAGGTTAACATTCTGAAATGTTCTTTTAATTTCACTTACGACCTGGAAAATATCAAGAGACAAAACAGTCACAGAAGACTTAGTTAGTGTTGTACGGTGCGTTAATAGGAGTTAACACTTTCGAACTGTGTGCAGATCAACTGTGACAAAACGCAATGTGGGTTGAGCCACTTATCAATATTCTACACATCTTTGGCAACGGCACGAGTTGAATTAGAGGTTTTGTAACGGTTCGGTTCTATGAGGGCCGACAGTCGTCACACATGGTTTGTTCTTAAACTTCCAGGTCCCATAGTGAAAGTAGTAGTTCGAATTAGTACTTACTATCGAGTGTTCACGAAACGCCTGCTTGATTCGTGCCAACCACAGAGAGACCGGTGTGTACACCAAAGAAGAATGACTTGGACAAAAACGGAAGACATAGGCGGAGGCTAAGTCGGCCAAAGTGGGCTCATTTGTGCCAGCCAGATAATGAACATCGTTCATTGTGCTAAGACGTGCGACGATTTGCTTGCAGAACCGGGAAAGTATGCTTGTATCAGCTTGACCACTGCTCAGACGAATCGCCCACGCCAACCACTGTTTGACTTCGGCACGCGAAGACAGCTTCAAATAGACGCAAGAAATATCATGTTTACGACTGGGCGAAACACTTTTTTACCAGCAAAATGTCAACGAGTTTTAAAAACGCCCTGTAAACCGCGGTTGATTGTGTAAAAAACGAGAACGCCGTTACTAATTCCCGATCTAAAAGTTAGGCTGCCTTTACATGAATGTTTCTAACGTTTATACACGGTTTTACAATTAGGATAGGCCTTTCAGTGATCTTATGATCCATTATGGATGCAGAAAAGTAGAGATGAAAGTCGCTGGCTTGTTATCTAAAACAATGTGGCTGTGATGTTATTTTCGGTAACGTGGGTTTCGTCGGCCGATGTGCTGAAGTGTTAAAAAGCTTATTGCAACGAAGAAGAAAAGGATAGTTTGACCGCTGGTGTGGGCCCTGCTGGCTATGTTGACAATGAGCATTACAGCATACTTCCAGTTTGTTACCAATCGTTTTTTTTACATAATGTGAAAGGTAAAACCAACGATTTAAATGTTCCTCGTATACCATTCAGTGCTGAGCAGTTGTAAGAGACGTTGGAAAAATCACAAGCAGAATGAAAATGTACAGTTCGGAGAAGGGAGGACAAAGAGTAAGACTCAGTACAAGAACGTCGTCCGACATGAATGATTAACTGGATGTGAACCGTTATGCCGTTAGAAACAAAGGGGTACATTCAGTAAACGGTTACATGTGTACTTGACCAATAGGAAAAAGAACATTGGTGAGTGGTATGGGATTTTGGTTTCATACAAACAGAACACCATTCGCAACTAATCGCAGCTGTCACGTTCCCGTAGACTTTTCGAAAGAAACCAATTGAAGAAATTCCATGAGAATGCGACAGTTGCGATCAGTCGTGAATGATGTTCGATGTGTATCAACCAAACCCCAAGTAATTACATGTAAGTAACTTTCGAACAAACACTGACGCTCACTTGATCACCACCGAGAAGGGCCTGACTGGCCACATGCTCGAGTGTGGCCTGCAAATCCGGCGTTGGCTTTTCGACTATTTGATAATGGGAGGATGGACAAATAGCAGTTACAATGCGTAACAACGGGTGCATCTGTAATGCCGTATGGGGATCCGCCACAGACTGTGCACCGTGATTGATTTGCTGACAAGCTTCGTTTGACTGTACCAGACTATTAAGGCTGTTGAGCATATCTTCCAACTGTTGCGATTCAACCTCCAGTTCATGAAGCTGCAGTAAATAAGGCATGATAAAAAGGATCAAACCAGCAATCTGTGAATAAGTGTTGTGTGTGCATAACACGTGTTCGTCATTGCAGACAGGCTGCTTGAAGCTATCAATCGTTTCATCCGACTGAGTAATTGTCATCTCGTCAACCAGAAATGCTGCCGTCGAGGTGTCTGTAGGGATACAGAAGCTAGGTGTGACGTCCAAAGAGAGTCAGCGATGTATGTGTATGGGTTAGAAACTTAGCTTATGTGTCCGAACGATCTACTTGGGCTTTCAGTACCCGACCAATCAACCTGTATCAAATGGCGTTTATTCGAGAAATTCTCAAATTCACGGTCAATAACAAGGATAATGAAAATACACTTTGCTCTGGTTGAGATAAGTACGACGATAGGGCGTCTGCTACATAGCACTTTGTTCAGTAAGACTATCGAAGGTTAGAAACTCAAGATGACCAGGTTATAAGAGTCTTGACCACCTCGGTGAAGCAAGGTTAGTAGATACCGCTGGCCAGTTTCGGTAACATTCACACCGTGATTCAACTACACTTGGGCGTGGCAGTGCCGTAGCCACTGTCGAGCTTCACACCTCCAAACTTATTTGTTGATCTACTAGTTTGTGGAATAGAGCCAGCGTCAACGGTAGCCCTAGCTGCAGTAACTGTGGATGTGGCTCAAAACTGACCGTACATAACATTAGAATTTGTGGAAACTAATGTTTCTGAGGCCACAATAAATGGAGGGGCTAATTAGCCATGCGGATACGATACTTCTCAGTAGCATACGTTGGAGGATTACTTTGAGACCTTTAATTGACATCCTATTCACGAGAAAAACAGACGAAGTCATTTACCTCCAACACAACGACTTTCTTCATCTATCGTTTAAAATTTGTAACAATCTCCCTCCGTTTGATGAAATAAGTTGTCACAGGCCGTGCCACCACTTTGGTTTTACCCTTCCCAGTTGTATTCATTGAAACTAGCAAAAAAATGCTTATTTTGCTCTATTTACTCAAGCATTTTTATTCCATTCTCATTCACTTTACTGTATCTCACTCTTTCAACGTCCGTGACAGACCTGTTCACAGGCTTTCATGCAATCTTTTTTTTGTACTCCTTGGGAGATGTTCACTAGAAGCGCATATCCTAGAACACAGTAGATAATCTTTCAGGCTGATAAGTGGCAGGGAATTCAGTTGATACAATCTAAACGGCACTGACAACTGATGATGCTTTTCACATTCACTTGGACATCTCATCGGGGGTTTTTGAATGAAAAGCACTAAACCCAAGTTACACTTTTGTTATAGTTCGGTAGCAGTGTATATCCTTGCCACGATCAGAATTTGAACGCCGGCGACATTCTCATGAAAAAACTGTATGGGCCGTTGCATCATTGATCTTAGAACAGACAATATTACCATGCCGAAGACGTGCACTACCGATGATCTCTAGAAACAGGATTTGAATCTGGTACTTTCTTTTCAAGAAAAATCCGGCTGAAAGATCCGCATGAATGCAAAAACTGCCACAAGTCGTTAGTGGTATTCTGTTTGAATCTATTAAGCTTTGTTTTCAGATCGTCAATATTTCCTTACTCTACACGTCACTATGCAAAAACAAAACGATCAATGGTCTGAGAGAAAGACTAGTTGGCTGATAACCACATATATCCTCTCATCAAGTATTAACTTACAATTCTTACAATTTCATATAATATGTAGTCGTTGACCGAATCTCCAGTGTGAATGGAGACCGACTGCACATCCATTTGAATGACTCACGAATCAGTTCGCGTTTCTTTACACCGAAGCAAAGTAACAGCATTTCTGTAGAGGCTTTAAGAGACGAACAACTTAACACCATTTTTTGGAGACAACTAGCACAAGTTGATAAAGTAAATCATCATCAGAGACAGAAATACGTCAGTGGTCCTCGATGACGCCTAACTGCCACACAGTCATGAAGAAAAAGCAAGCTCTAAACAAGAAGAAAGATGACCTAACTACTAAAAACAGCTGTCCATATTTGAACATTCAATATCAAGGCGCCTACATCCTACCAACAAACAACATAATTGTAGGCAAAAGTAAGGCGTCATCAGCAAGCTTTCTTAGGATTTTCACTGGCCCGCATAATTAAGTTACTTCACAGGCAAACTGGCCAAATAACGAAAACCTTCGTGCACCATTGACCTCCATTACCGCCATCTCACCTCATGTTTCCAGCCACTTGACTGTGAATCGTGAGAGTTCCAGCCCGGGAGACAAACGCGACCTTAGCAAACGACTGGATTTCTCTACGACAGGTCATCGTCTGTCCACCTCGCATCTCACGTCAGTCGGCTGCAGTATCGGCAGAGCGCTCGGTATGGTAGATGAATAGCTGGCATTCTTTGTAAGCGACCTAACCATTTAACTCACTTGGCAATCACTACAAAGTATCTGTTTTCTAACCCCATCTGTGCTTATCCGTCGGTACCATTCGATGCGAACTCATTTTTATAATCAAGAACTATAGCGATGGTTGGCCGACAGTATACATGACACTGCTCAAGAAATTTTGCAAAAAGAACTATTTGATCAATACATTCTCATCCACAACGAAACCCTGCCCATTCTTCTCTAATGTTTGCTTTCAAAGCTGCAGTGAGTCGACGAAGTACAGTAGATACTAAAACCTTAGTAATAAATAGGGTCAAACTGGTCCCCCCTATGGTTTCGCAAGAGTCTCCGACTCCTTTCCTAAACATGAGAATTACTATCGAGTAACCCCAGCACAGAGGAATGTTCTTCATCGTCCAGACAAGTCGAAACAACTGAGCCGCCATGGGATCATCTGGCCGAGCAGCCCTATTACGTTTGACAGCCGAACTGCGATTGCAGACCTCAGCTTTAGTGGGCAGTCCTAAATCTACCGACCAGGGTACTACAATGTGAGTTTGTGGGGCTAACACTGTAGAAGCAGGTCAGCTAATTTGAACCTTAAAGTGCCCGTCCATCGTTCTAACCTTTTAAACGTATTGTGTATGTGTTCCACCTACTTCTCTGATAGCTTTGCTGACAGACGGATGCCCTGGACCAACAGCACGAATATGCTAGAACAGTCTGCCAGTGTTCCCTGAAGCCAGTCTGCCTGGCATCTAACAACTCTAGAGATATCTCTGAGATCCAATGTTTGTTAACACATGAAAGACCGCGCCGCATGATATAATACTCCTGCCTCATGAATGACCCGTGAGATCTGGGTCTAGCAGCCATTAGGATCTTTGAAATAAGAACTGTTAAGATTGTTTTCTAGGCTAGTTTGGCACTTATGCTTTACCGACAACCTGGCCAGTTTCTCAACAACCAGCCGTTATCGGTAAGGTTGTTGCCTATCAGGAGTAAAAACAAAACGGCACCGTATCAACGCATCAGCTGAATCCAATCATGTGCCCCAATAAGGATGATAATCTGGAATGGAGCCCTGCCACCTATAAGTAACAGCTATGTGGTCTATCGTAGGCTACGTCTAATTCGGAAAGGAGGGGCGCCAAACATAACAATGATACCCACGATGTCCAAGACCAGTACCGGCTAAAAATAGCTTATGCTCAACATACAACTGGAACAGCCGTCATCCCCCCCCGTTACCCGAGCGGTGTGACGCTATCCCAAACCTGCCACCTACATGAAACGACCTCACCAAGGCGGTCGACCTGGACGTTCATATTTCCGGCCATCATCATGTGAGGGGGAGCGGCCACATTCGGGTAAAAGGTGTCTTTTACACCGAAGTTACTACAGTCAGTTGCAGCATAAACTGATACAGTGAGATTTCGGAAGATCTGCCGTCCAGAGCTAGCCTTCATAGAACCTGTCAAGCGAACGGCACAAAGTCTACTGTTAACAGGAATCCAGTGTACCAACGCAATCATGGTCGTCGTGCTGAGGAGTATACTTCAGCTTGACCGACAGCGTCGGCTGTGAAGTCACCCGAAGTGTATAAGCAGTATCGGGCAGGCAGTGCGAGTGTTGTCAGTTTCATAAACTGACTATTCCCCTGGATTCTAGTCGTGCCTGTTGACCCATCTCTGTTAGAGTACGCACGTTGTGAGCATCTATATTAATTCGTATTCTAGGCCCAAGCAAGGGACGATAGAGACCTGAGGCTGGATGGTAAGAGACGGGATTTACCGACACAATGTTACTATGATTAACTTCTGTTATGGGATCTGCAGAATAATTACCAAAATCGGGGATCGGAAGAGGTCTGAGAGCTAAATTGGATAGGATAGTGGAGAAGGGGACAACAGTAGCATGTTTTCGCCCAACCATCCTGATGTATGCAGCGCGCAGGGCGGTCCGATTTATACTGTAAGACTGTCGATGCAATATGGAATTAGCAGCGTCAGGACTGCAAGTAGGTTTGGATGCTGCCAGGACGCCCAGACCTAAACAGAGGAACGATCAGGGTTATCAACCAAGGCCTGCGGCTCAGAGTCCTGTGCCATAAGACAGTGAATGTGTGGCAGTGTATCAGAACTGGTAATTTTTCTGGAAAAAGATGTCTACGTTCTTCCAATTTCATCTTGTAGGACCACGAGATTGTGGTTAGTCAGGCTTCTACCTATTGGCGTGAGTAACTGTCGGTTTGCTCGTCACACCGTCCACTTTAGCCCAATAAGTCGTCAATATGCACAAGCGGCCCATGCTTCGTCAAGGTTCACTCTCGTGGCGACGGATAGAGTAAACCACGCCACTAATAATGCACCTTTGAACGCCATAAGAATGCGAATGGAGATTTGAACGTGTAGGTCGTACACTAAAACTGCTGACACTACGGTTCAGTATTCTGTGCATTATTTGCTAAGCTTTCAGCTTAATGGTGTGAATCATGTGTTGTTAAACCGATCAGTTGACAGAAGAGAATGGGAGGAGCTACTAGTAAGTTGAGAACGGCATGTCATGCTTGCTTCCGTGTCTCGTAACCGAGATTGGACAAATGATGGCTAGTCTGGCCTAGTAGCGTGGATATTCTCATGATCTGAACGAGTTGTCTGGAAGACAAGGAAAACTAATTAAAAAAGGGGCAGCAGACTTTCGCTTGCAACTGGACGGACTGTTTGTAGGATGTGGACGTTGTGATGTTGAATGTTTTAGACTATACGCAGACACTTATAAAGTCTAAACCTTACTACAACCAGGGCTGTTATTCCATTCTCATGGTTGTGACAGTTAAGTGCCAGTATCAACCACTCACGTACTACCACCGTTGACGAAAACTACGCTGCACGCACTCATCTTGAAAAAGAAATTACACAGACTGAGCTGTTCATCTGAGTGACTAACCTTTCTTTCGTCTAAAAGACGTTTGGACATGGAAACTTTAGTCTGGTATTCCGATCGAGCACGCTCCTGGGTCAACACCCGTATAGATTCGGACACTTGATTGAGGCGATCTTTGGTACGCTTCTCCTCTGCTACGGTGTCTATGCGGCCGGCCAGATGAAGATAAAGTTGACATGTAGCCGGTAGAGCTACGCGTGCAGGATCCGTTCTTGCTTGTGTATGGTTGACCATTTCTTCCTCGTCCTCATCTTGCATCTCCTCTACGGCTCCTACATCTGTAGACTCGACGTGCATCTGTGGTGTGTCGGAAGCGAAGAGAAAATCCCGTGCGGAAACAGTTGCACTGATACATCCAGATGTATCAACTGTGTTGAATAGTGAGCAAATGGAATTAGACACATCATCAGCCGGAAGGAAAGTTGTTTTCGGGAACAAGCTTAAGTATAGTAAACCGTAAGGTTAGGACGCTTGAATACGAAGTGAAACAACCAAGATAAAGTGAACTGAACCTGAAGTGAATGAAAACGCGTCACAGCATGGTGTGTAAACGTTCAGAATGACACACTGATAGGAACCAATCACCAACGTCACAAATGGCACGAATGAATGACTAGCTCAAACTCACTCTCTTTTCGTTCGGAGGTTGCTTTAAGCAGACGACATTTTCCCAAGGGTTCAACCACATCAATCAGATAGTTGCCGTTTTGTAAACTGCCGATTACCTTAGGAGGCGCTAGAATCTGTACGTCCAACGCGCCGCGGATGACACTGCGCTCTGTGCACGGGATCGATTGAGGGAGGACATGATAAGCCGAGCGTAAGGCTCGAAGTCGATGAACGATGCTGGTTACTAGAGAGAAATCGGTCTCAACCCCCTCCTCATCTCGGAATTCGTTTACCTGCAGTGGACGAAGTACATGTGACAGGAGGTAGTCAGCTTACGACTTATTAACTACATAATATAGAATACGGAGAAACATCGCATAAGTATTGGCTAGGTACATGCTAAATGTTTCGTCACACAAATGATCAAAGCGTACGTGGAGGATCTAGTACACATCAGGATGAGTCACCGGGTTGCTAAGGCACACAGCGGCGTCTTATATAGGACTTCATCAAGATATGTCAGTTTTTTATTATCGGTTTGTATAACAACAAACTGACCATTTTCAACTTCGTCATGAGTAACATTTTGCGATGTGCACTTTACAGATCCGCAGTGTTTAGCATGCAGTCTCCACGAATAATACGGCCGCTGACATGAATTAATGTGTGAATAATGTGGCTATACTCGGTTGCTTTACTTCAGACATGTGGACCATACTGAATAGGCGACCGCGCTGACCGGTAAGAATTCTGCCTTGCGCAACATATAGCCCTATCTTCTAAACGATACACCACTTTATCTGTGTCGCCTCTTGCAGTGATGTCCGTGAGAACACTGGAAGCACGCGCTGCATGTACTAAACTTCATCACCTGTGACATTCCGTAAAAGACAGTTATGCTCCAAACGGTCCGACCCGCTCTGTGTCACGAAGATATGACGATTATGTGTTGAGGGCTTGTATCAGTTTTATGCATACGACCACTGTTGGAACTGTCGGTTAGGTCGCATTCAGTGGGTTGATAAGATAAGCAAAGACAAAGTTTGACACAGAGAAGCACGATTCGGATATTTCCAAAATGTACAGTACGTTATTTGATTGTTGATAATTTTTAACTATCACTGAGTGTCAGAGGAGTGCTCAAAACACCAGACCATCACTATCGAATATGCAGTATGAAAATCAAGCCTTGCTGAGTGGAGTTGGTCAGTTTTTTTTGGTTAAGTTTTTAAGTTAGGAATCTCATGAGTATTGGCCATTGTTTGCTATAAAGATTCTCCGATAGAACTATGCGATATGATTAGCAATATTGTGGTGGTGTCTCTCAATCAAAGGACTATTTGAAGTATGCTTAAGACCGACTGATTATTACTGAATTCAGAACAAATTGTGGACAATTGTAAATTTGTTTTATGGGTGGCGTTTCACTTCTGACACAAAACGTTCTTTAGATCAAATCTGGTCTCGTCCCAACACGGTTCCTATAGCCAAGTAAAGTTAAACTAACGTCCTACTGCACCAGTGATGCTGACTACAATGCAAATCGGAATCTGACACAGAGGACTGGAGCACAAAAGGATTGCGTGCGAAAGCACCAAAACAAATCGTTCGTGTTTCTGCGTAAACGGAACAAGCCCGATCTAATCTTGTTAACAGTACGTTGACAAATGAACCGTTTTTGAAGCACTATGAACGAGTTCTTAATTAGTTGCCGCAGATTTCAGGTTACACTGCAGACAAGTGCACACATGTATCAGTAGGAGGCATGATAACTTCGTTTACTTTTACCACAAACGAGAGCACTTTCAACAAACCGGCACAAGAAAAAGAAACAGATCAAAAATGTTCTTCCGTCCATAATCACCTGACTGAACTTACATCCTCCGGCCTAGGATAGGCAGCTACACAAACGCTGGGAGCATCCACAAAAGTAGTGTCACTTGAGGATATTTGGCGTGGCAATCGCTGAAACAACTCTTCCGTGATGAAAGGCATGAATGGATGCAGTAACCGAAGCCCGCAGTGCATACAGATATACAGAATTTGACGAACCAAGTCGGCACGCTCCGGCGATGGAGGTTGTTGATCTTGTGTGGACTTGACAATCGGTTTTGTATACTCCTGCAGACAAAATAAAACAAACAATGTGATTTACGTTTGGTGTTCAAAGATGAACTATGTTACACAGTGAGATTAGGGGCCAACGAACAAGGACGAAAAAGTGTATGAAATTGGACGTGAAAAACAGCCTGAGGATTGTTGTATCGTATTTGTCCCAGAGCCTTTTCAGTCTGGAAATCAGAAAACGAAAACCTGGCTACAAAACCGATGTCAGATTATTGGGTTACGAGTCAGTTGGCTAGTTAAGAAAAAGTACAGAAATTCAAGAAAAGACAACTTCCAAGGTTTCTAACGAACGACTGCTGGGATTGCAAGCAGATTCATGGACGTCGAATGCTGAAAGGTGAGTGGGCAACGCATTAAGGGTTAACAAGCGGGGACGTGAATGCTCTACAGGTGGATGCAAACTTTAACAGATGATTAAGAATGTCGGGTTATAAGCTAACATCACCAAGACAGAGGGCTGTCATCTGTTTTTCTCTTTACTAACCTGCACTGCGCTATACGACCCCGGTTTGTTGCTAACGTTCTCATGCTGTACCCTTGTATACAAAGCATCCCACAATGTGGTAGGTTTCGAGCATCATTTCCTTTAACAGGTTGCACTCAACTAATGCACCAAAACCGACGAATGAGTAGTATTATTATCGGTTTACTCACAAGCTTCTCGATTAATCTAAACCTAAATGAAGCATTTGTTCGTCGCTATTAACGTTGATAATGCTTCCCAGCCTAAGAAAATCCATAAAATGCGATAGTGGGGCCACACATCATACGCCAGCTAAACGCTCACCGCGACGGACATCTCGTATTCAACAGCATGAAAACACACGAGGTGATGATACAACAATATGGTCACAAATAATGGTGACGCTGATTAGAGTAGATAAGTGCTGTCTCTCAAGTTTGGAACTTCGTGATTGCTCGTTATCAATGCTGTGTCTGTCGCAAAAAGTCGTTCAGTAAAGCACCATCTTTATCGTCAAATTCGCATTTATGGATCAGAATTACAGTCCACGGTGCAGCAGCGCCAAATTCGCATTTATGGGTCAGAATTCCAGTCCACGGTGCAGCAGCGGTTTCTAATCACACGTCATGTACACTTCTACTTGATTTGTATGTGTGTGTATGGTTAACGCTTCATAGATTTTCTGCCTGCCATTTTTCATCCGTTGGCCCGATTTTATTGGGCGATGGCTCGTCCGGTCGCCCGTGTTGTCTGAAATCCACTCGTTGCGGGCTTTAGACATACCGTGCCGCCGCGTTCAGATATTTCACTGAGAGTTGAAATAATCGCGCCTCTGATTTGGTCACCCAGCGCACTAACCAGTCCTTTCAGGAACTTGCCGCGATTGTGTCAGAGTGTCAGATGTACAACGCTGACTCATCGTCCACGAGGACCTCGGTTGAGTTGAGAGTTCGTATTCCTGCAGTTTGTGATGGTAAATGGCCCGTTCCATCGTCCTTAAAATCGGTTTGCACCGGAGCGGGATGTTTCAGGTCAACCATAGCCTCATACTTTTACTTGGTATCCGATCTTGGACGGACGTCATTTGTGTGTTGTATCTCACGCTGTATATTTGTTTCTTTCGGCGCTGTGTTTTTGTTTTCTGCTCAGGCGCAATATATTCCAGATTTCATCATGCTTGTGGTGATAATCGTCGGTCTCCAGACACACGTACATCCAAGAGAATCCTTGGCTCCCTCCAGTATGTAGGCTCAGCTGGTAAACTCTGAGTTGTTGCATGTTTCGTCGTGTTGTATCCAATCAATACGTTTGATAGTTTTTCTTCCCAGTTATTGCCTCTATTGTTCAGCCATTCCTTCGCTGTACGATTGAACTGCTTTGCCAACCCACTCATTTGTGGATGGTAGGGCGATGTCCTCAGATGTCGAATCTGCTTGTCCTTCAACACTTCCTGAAATTTTCGCCCATCAAAACAAGGGACCTGGTCAGTGATAAATATGTGTGATACTTTGAGGTGAGCCAAGACGTTGCTCATGAAGACGTGTGCAACCATTCTGTTCGTCTGACATGCCGTGGAAGTGGCTTTTATCCATCGTGTGGAATGGTCGATCATTACAACCGTGTAGCGATTTCTATTTTGGCTTGCTGGGAGCGGACCGAAAACGTTTAGGCCCCATGTGTGCGCGGCTTGCTCTGTTACGATGGATTGCATCGGCGGTATTGTCATTGTCTCTCGATTCTGTTGGCAGCTGGAGCACGCTCGAATTAAATTGGTCACATCTTTTCGCATGATAGGCCAAAATACATTTCGCCACAATAGATCGAACACACGCTCTCGTCCCATGTGAAAACCTGCGTGTACCTGTCGAATCACGCGGTCCTTCTAGTCCACTGGAATAGATGACTGTCTTCGTGGTCACAGCCCATTTTACACCTTCACATCAACAACCAGTTGGCCGCTCTGTAGATGTAGCCAGTCTCAAATAGGTAACAGATCACTCAGCACTGAAGTCAACGTCTTGTGTTTGGTTCCTGCCAGTGAATGTTCACATATTTCGCGCACTTGAAGGCCTTGATGTTCATTGGCCAATATCTATTTGTCGGCCATCAGTACTCCGTTCACGGGTATGGCTGCGATCGATAGTTAATTTCCCTGTATCGGCTGTGACAATGCGTCAGGTATCTCATTGTTTCTGCTCTTGACACGTTCGATGGTTACGTTGAACTTGCAGTGGAAGTGCCCAGCTCGTCAGTTGTCCGCGTGAATACGTCGCCGTCTTCAGCCAGACTAGCAGTCTGTAGTCTGTCTCACTATGGAAGGTGGTCGCTATCAGGTAGGTCTTCCATTCCTCTAGCGCCCAGACGATGGCTAGGTATTCTTTCTGTGGTGGAATAATTTCCTTCCGCTTCAGTCATTACTTGACTGACGTACTCAATGGTCACCATCGGTTGCGAGAGAACCGCCCAAATTCCAATATCACTCGCACCAACTGACATCGTGAATGGTTCATTCGGTTTTGGGATTGTCAGGCACCGTCGCATTCTGGCAGCCTCCTGTTTGAGTTCGTGGAACGCCACCTCCAATTCCTCAGTCCATACCAATTTCCTGTACTTCCTCAACAGTTGAAACAGTGGATACACTTTCTGAGAGAACCCCGGCGTAAATTTTGAATCGTAACCGACCACTCCGAGGAAACACCTCAGTTGCTGCTTCGATTTTGGTGTTAGTTCTTGATGTCTATCAACTTCTCTGGCAGTGGTTGGATTTTCCCATTACCAACCGTGTCCCAAACAAACGATTGAACTGCGGCTTATTTGGCACTCCTTACTACCCAGTTTTAGGCCGGCTGCGTCGATTCGTGGTAGCACTGCTGCGTGTTCCTAAACCGTATCGGAGAATTTGACAATGTCGTCTCCACCACATACGATTACTCCTTCCTGATCCCCCAGAATGCAAAATAACAGATGTCTGAAAGTGGCTGGAACGCTGCAAAGCGCGAACGGCCTCCCAGCTAGTTCGCATTGTTGCCCGCTCACACAAAAGACAGTCTTCACTCTGTCTTTCCGTGCTACTGGCAGTTGCCAATAACCGGAAGGCAGTTCTGTGAGAGACATTATTTTAGCTTCGTGCAGGTGTGCGACGATCTCTTCAATCTGGGGCACATGGTTTGTTGTTTTATCTCTTTGCGATAGAATTTCACAGCATCACCATCGATACGTAGCTCGTTCTTCTCCAGGCTTACTTTTGCTTTCAGAGCAGCACTTATTAATGTTTCATTCACGTTGTCAATTATTAACATTATGTACCGTATCCTGGCACCCTCTATCTGAATTTCAACATTCTAAGCCCCTAGTACTTTTAACGCCGTCCGTCTGATCGCGACTACATTCCAGTCACCAGAGAGGAAACTCCTGTACTTTGCTTATAATTGACACCACAGCCCCCGGATCCACTATCGCGATCCTTTGTTCTGTTTCGATCAGCACTTTTACCCGTGGAACGCTCTCATGACAACCCAGTACCACAGGAAAACAAGAGAAATGTCTGTTAGGACAATAGTGGGCAAAGTATCCCACCCCGTTACAAGGAAAGCAACGATTACGGTGCGGTTGCTAAAGTGCCGACCTAACTTATCTTTCTGGTCCCGCATTCGTCTTCCAGCTTTCCAATGTTTTTATCAGTTGGTTCACTTTATCCACCGGACCTCTGACTTCTGGCCGTTCGATTTCCGTTATGTAATAGCCAAAAACAATCAAAGGCGTAGAACTGACGGTCATAAGAAAAGGTAATGCCGGTTACTTCTTAAATGTATCCGACTATCTTGTAACATAAAAATAGAAATAGCTGACAGATAAGTGGTAAATATGTTTAGTAAGAAGACAAAAGTTACCACCAAGATAAATTGTAGAATAATCGTGAGAAGTAAAGATGCGCAAATAATATTCTGAATGGAACAATATTCCTGAATTTGGAACACAAAAGAAACAATCATATAATAAGCAAACATAACTTCAATACTTTTTCTCCTCATCATTGCTTTTTTGATAGTTCGACATAGGTGCTACAAAACCGCATAAAAAAGAACAGTTGAGTCACAAGGTATCTACTGTCAAAATACGCCAGGAATAAGAGATAAGGATTAACTCGTGAAAATCCCCATATCTAGGCTCAAAAAAAGCAATACCAATGTATCTGTATTTTGCAAACAAGCAAAGTAAAAACGGCATCTGTAAGGGTTTTTAAGCTTTTACCGACTCGTCACACTAGCTGTCCTTGGTGTACGGACAAATAAACGACAACATTCAGATAACAGACTCTGACTAACCGTAGTCTTTCCAAATGCCTCGACTGTCATAACTGCTCTAGTCAGGGAGAGAAATGCGACGTAGGTAGTCATCTATCTTACGCTATTCGGTTGCAGCACCTTAAAGCACGGTCCGATCAATACACGTGTAAAGACTGTGTGAAGTTATTCGCTGCAGAATCCCCGCTTCTCAACCACGTTGTCACAAATCCGTTGGTACCAGCTGATCCACATAAACGAACCAAGACACAACCAACACTGAGCGATCGCAGTTTGCAACACAGTCAAATTTGACCGAGAAAAAGTATACCAGACATTAAACAGCCTCTAGAAACGATAGGAAATTTGACAAGATAACTTATGTATGCAAGAATGTCCGTGGAAATCCGAATTAAAATGTCACGTTCAAGGTTATGAGGCTCTCGTAAGATTGTAACAACAGGGGTCATCAGGGATATTTTAGGAGTTTTAAGCTTACCAAATAGACATCACATAACTCGTAAAGCCAAAAATTGTAGCACACGGTAGTTGCAGTGGGAAATTGGAACGTTCGAAAGCCAATATCACATTGTTGGACGGCGTTCACCAAGCGCGAAACAATCCATCGATCCGTACCGGAAATGAGCTTATGACTTCGAATAGCTTGTAGGCAATCACGAAGCGAATTAATCGCTGGGGGTTGGAATTCCTCACCGAGACAATGATAAAGGGCATATCTGTGTTTAGGAGTGGAGTAGAGAACAAGCTGGAACAGAAAATATACGACGGAAAAATCGAAACAAGAGCGGACATTCAGAAAGATATGTTCGCCCGATTCATTTCAACACCATAAAGCAAGATACTGAGGTTCTGGACGAACCCACGATCAGCAGCAACATTCAAAGGTGTATTATCGTTTTTGTTCACATCGAAATATCGGAGGGCAACATGAGGTGAATATCATCAGATGGTCTAAAGCAAAACAGTGTGAACATATGAGTCAATGTTAGATACGAATCGTATTAATGGACTATTCATGTCAGCGGTGAGCAGTATGTGGCGTGAATGCGTAGTGATGAATAATCCCTGGTCAGCAGGCGAGAGACGAGATTGCTGGTCGTTTTGTACATGATATTCTGTGGGCGTGTATCGGGAGCCGAAATAATTGTCCACATGAAGAATAATCAACGGAATAATAGACGAGACTATCACTCTGGGTAGATGAGTGAATTTGTTAACGGTAGTATATTTTTTATGTGTCAATTTGAGCAGCAGATCAATGCTTCGTGCAATCGGCTTTTTGGACACAACAACGCCCGTGAGTTTGGCGTCACCACAATGCACAATAATGACTCAAAATACCTGATTTCAAATGAGCACCAACTGTGAAAACGATCAAAGTATAGATTGGACTTCAAAGAGTGTTTGTGAACGTTCTATATACGGTAAGAACCCCCAAGTCTGAACTTTTCTGCTACATTGGCGTGGTGGTTAGGTTTGTGTGCTGTTTTGATCCGGTGGGCTATGCTGACTAGGACATCTTTCCTCGCAGGTTGACCAAAGGGGAACAATCAGACAAAAGGTAGTGACGCTCGTGGTGGATGATGCCAATATGTTGCATTTTGGTTCGGCTTGACGTTTGTTCTTGTCTGGTCTGGTTTTCTATGTGTGACTTGTTTGTCTTTACAATAATATTGGTCTCATGCGAGTGCGTTGACTTTATAAATGTGTGGCTCCCGAGCCTGTGCGTAGCTAATGCAATCTGGTTGTTAGTGGTGGTCGACGTTGCGTTTGTAAGTATATGCTGCGTAAGTTTGGATGTCTAGATAAGTTCGTCAATGTGATTACACTGTTGCATGTGGACATGAGGGCGAAAGTGCAATCGTGTAGATCGACCTCTGATGATTTTGACATTGTCACTGGCGTGAAACAGGGTTGTATCCTGGCCCGATCCCTATTTCGTTTATATTTGACTGCCATGCTAACAGTTGCTTTCCAGGACTCTGTGGAGGACGGTGTTGAGGTGGAGTACCGGATGGATGGGCGTCCACTGAATATTCGACGTTTCGGAGCCCCAACCCGGTCACATACCTCAACGATGCACATGTTTCTGTTCGCGGATGATAGCGCGCTGTTTGCACAGAGCGAGGACGAACTGCAGCGATTGGCCACTGTTTTTGCGACCGCGGCGTCCAAGTGTGAATTAGATATCAACACAGGTAAGACAGTTTCTTGCTTTCGGTATTCTCCGGGCGGATGTGCTACCTGTGCACATTCACCTCAAATCCGTGTTAACGAAGCAGCTGCACAGACTTTTGCTACTTGGGTAGCAATCTGTTCACTGATCGGTCCGTGGACCGCGAGTTGAGAGTTCGTGTGATAAAGGGTAGTACTGCTTTCGGGTATTTTGGAGAACGTGTTTTGAATAACCACAGCCTGAAATCGAGCACTAAGTTCTTCGTCAACCGTTCAATGGTGCTTTCTACACTGCTGTACAGCAGTGAAACGTGGACAGTGTATCAGCGGAACGAGCGCTATCTGAGCCGCTTTCATTTGCAATGTGTAAGACGCATTTTGGGTATTCGGTGATCGGACATGGTTTCGAACATTGAGGTACTGCGGCGAGCGGATATGAACGAGATGGAATGCATTATCATGCACTCGTATACGGAAATGCTTCGTGTATTACATTTTACATATCTTTCTTGTCAGTTTAGATTTTGTCATTGCAGTCTCTCCCTGTTTAGTTTCCGAGAGATAAGAGTTTCCTTTTCCTGCTAGCCATTCAATTGGCTAACCAGCATTGGCCGACTGGACACAAACGCCTCACTCACACAGCTACTGGTCTTATTCCTTCCGGTTCACACCGGCTACGTAGTGTGTGAGTGGAACCGCAAGTGGTGCAGCGCAAGCCGCTTGAGATGGTGGTTTGAAGCGCAGGCGTTTTTTGGCTTTGGTCACTGTGACATGCTAATCCATTTCGGATGCCACCAACCGTGAGTGTGTGTGTCAACCCCTGACCCCTATGCTACATTGGCGTAGTGGTCAGGCTTGTATGCTGTTTTGATCCGGAAGGCTGTGCTGACGGCGACTTTGGTCGTTGCAAGTTTAACCATGTCAGATCGGCCATAGGGGAGCACCCAGAAAAAAGGTAGATGCGCTCGTTGTGTATGGTGTCAGTGTTTTGTGTTTTGGTTACGTTCGATATTTTCTTTTTTGTCTGATCTGCTTCTGTTTATATGTGATCGGTTTTTCTGCGCAGTATTTCTCCGTAAATGTGCCGAGTGTCTTGGGTTGTGACTGTCGTGCGTGTTCCAGACGGTTGATGCTGATGCGTATGTGTGCGCGTGTGTCACCTGCTGCCTTGCGGTACAGGCTTTTGAGCCAAAAGCTTTGGTTGAGTGCCCTAATCGTTCTCCTGTCTAGGTCAGGGCGTTCTGGCAATATCCTAGGCCCATGAAAACCATGACTATACAATAGAAACCAAATACCATATTGCATCGGCCGTCGAGCAGGATAAACCGGGCCGCCCTATCAGTTGTACATGGCAGGGTGGATAGGCGAAAACAGGCTACTGTCAGACGCTCACTCTCATACTTTCCCCCCAACGGGGCAACACCTGCAGTGTCCAGAAGTCTGCTGGCATCAAGGACTAGTTCAATATGGAGAAGGACATATACTATAAAACAAACTCACCACCACGCGCAAGACAAGTAAAGATTTCATCTATACGCCACGCAAATAAGGGGTTAATCCTCGGTGTATGCACTCAAACGCACAACTCACAAGTGCTATGAGTAATCTATTACGCTATAAAAACAAGTGTGATAAGTTCGAATATACGACCTGAAGGACTGGGCTAGAGGGAGCAAGGCAGGGTAAAGATAAAATTAATTGATAACTAGTAAATAAAAAGCAGAATCGGATAGTAGTATGCATAACGGACCTCACAGCATTCCACAATTTGTTGCAAAAAAACCGATAGCCTTGCACTCGGAGTATGTCCAAGTTGATATTTCGTCCTTGCTTTGTGTAGGCACACAGAGCGAATCGCAATGCATCCGTTCCACATTCCGGAATGCCTTTGGGAAAGTCCTTGGCCTGCGCGTCCCGAGCTCGTTTTAGTTCGCGTGGATCCAAGTTTCCGTGTTCGAGTTGAGCTTGTAAGTCTACCAATGCCAAATGTAAACAAGGGGTAAACAGATAATTTGCACCATTGCTACTGGGTCAATCAGCTTCAACTATCACTTAATTACGAACGGCCAGATGATTCCAATCAAGAATGCTGAGAAAGTTAACCCAAACACACTATCAACACGACACTTACCCTCTAATGAGATGCCGTGAATCACATCTACTGGGTCGATAGCATTGCCCAGCGATTTGCTCATTTTCTTTCCATGCGCGTCGCGAACCATTGCATGTAAATAGATCGTATGAAAAGGCAACTGTTTCGTCAGTCGCAGTCCAATCATGACCATTCGTGCAACCCAAAAGAACAGAATGTCATGCCCTGTTTCCAACAGCTGGCCAGGATAAAAGGCCTGTAGATCGGCTGTCTGATCAGGCCAACCGAACACGGAAAAAGGAAACAGCTGAGATGAAAACCAAGTGTCCAGTACGTCAGTGTCTTGCGTAAGTTGCAGCTGGTCCGCGGTGCGATCAAACTGCACGCAAGCGCGATCCATCGCTTCCGCTACGGTGCGTCCAACAACCCAAGATGAGTTGACAGTGGGCTAGAATGAAGATGAAATGGAAGAAGGACGAGGAATATGATTTGTTGTGTCAAGGGTAGCAGACAACATGTACGCTAGCAACAGACGTGGTGAATAGTAACCGTACAAAGTTCATGTGCGATTGGCTGGACTACAACGACTGCTGACTGCGGTTGTCAAAATGACTCTCGAATGCACAGATTTACGTTGACAAGACCGATCCATTACACCACATCCAAATCAGCAACAATAATCAAATGCGCACAGTGACTAATGTCAGATGATTATCTAAATCAAGATGTGTGCGTGGAAAAGCCAAGAGCTTAAAAATAATAAACAGAAGACGGAAAATAAGCTAAGATATAAAATATATTCAAACAGTAATGATTAGGGTGACTTCACTGCATTAACACAATTAATCAAGTGCCACGTTAGAGGAAGGTAGAATCAGCGAAAAACACTCAATGTGTCTTTCATCAATCCAATATGCTTCCTTAACCCTCAGTCCGCAGATGACTCAAAGAGAAATCGGAGACATTCGCGTCACCCAATATGATTAACTTACATTTAGCGTAACATCAAAGCCGATATGAGAAAAGATAGATATGATCCACAGTTCCTAATTTTTAAGCTGGACACCACTCACATTTGATCACAGCCTTCACGTTCGAACAGACCTTCCAACCAAATTCTGTCGAGAAAAAAAAGCACCAGATTCGAGTTTCGCTTTCGTTAGAGCTCGTCAGTAGTGTATATCCTTGTCACGGCCGGGACTACAACTCCGGCCACGCTTTCACAAAGCAACTATGTTGACCACTGCCCTAATGACCTCACAATAGGCACGACTGAATCATCATATGTGAACTCCCAATTACATCCGTTTGTGAGTAACGCTCTGATTGCTTGATCGTCTCGAGACAAGACCCTGTAACTGTCCTGTTAACTCCAGTCGATAACCTCTCGACTAGGACTTTTCTCCAAGTTGAACTCACAGGAGTCATTAACTTGTTGGGCAGCATTTTGATTATTGATGAGTAACAGAGGAGTTCAGTTTTTTTATACAAACTAAACGTCACCCACATTTGACCGTAGCCTTCACATTCCGATACACCTTCCAGCCAACTCCTCTCGAAAAAAGCACTAGATTCGAGTTTTTGGTCTTATTGGAGCTCATCAGTAATGCGTACCCTTGCTCCGGCCAGAATTTCATGAGGAAAAAGTGTCACCGTGTTGACCACTGCATCAATGATCTTACATTAGGCACGACTGAATGATCACATCGGAATGTTCAACTGTTTTCGCTTGTGAGTAATGATCGACCGGAATTGTAATCCCGACCGTGGCAAGGATATGCACTACTGACGAGCTCTAACAAGAACGAAACTCGAATATGACACTTTTTCCAGAATAGGCTGGCTGGAAAGTCTATCTGAATGCAGGAGCTGTGATCAAACGTAAGTGACGTTCAACTTAAAGTTAGCCAAACCGCCAGATTACTCATCAGTTCCTTACCTAACAGCTACTGATTTCATTTGCCCGTGCCACGGTCATGGATTCATCACCAGCGTACACTGATGCGCTAAGCGTCCATGGAAAAATATACATGATGGAGTTATGGAGAAGGGCTGACAAGCAGTTACTGTCCCCTATCATGAGAAACAGGCAACGTGGACACTACTAACAAACGACTGTAGCCGGATGCTTAGGTGTAATAACTCAGTCGTGTCTAATGGGAGGCCGATCCACTGAGTACAACACGCTAGCTTCACAGATAAATGAGCCGTAAATCAATTTTCCCCTACGGCAAGGATACGCACTACTGGTAGAGTCTAACATGCAGGGAACTGCGATCCAGTGCTTTTCCCCTCAAAGAGTTTGGTAAGGAAGTCCGTTTGAATATGAAAAGTTGCAGTTAAGTGAACGATCTTCAAGTCGAACATAACAAAAATTCCTGATTACTCGTACAGGCATGGTTGGTGGCATCTTAGATCGCACAAGTCTGTCACTGGCTACAGCCAGCTTGCATTGAACCACTTATGACTTCATCCTAGAGAATTAAAATCAAGAAGCATGTACCGGAGGATTTTGTAGTACAGCCGATTACAGTAAACATGCAAAGATACAGACATACCCTGGGTCCCGGGAAAACTGGGATAGCAGAGTCAGTGTTAACAGAAGCCTTAACAGACAGGGGCTGGGATTGCCATCACGAGTATAAACGATTAAACTAGCATACCTAATAGTATTCTCGCAAATCCGGAGAGAAATTGGAAAGTCGTCAAAAAAGGGGGGAAATGCTTGCGCAAGTCGCCAAACATCCTAATTTATTGAAAAGCTGTGACTTGTTAACACCTACGACTACAAGGTTCTACTATAATCAGCCAGTTTGGGTTACAGACAGTTTACACACCTGATTTACGAGCTCACGCAAAATTCGATCTGAAGTTTCCTTAATAAGTACGTAGTGAAACTTCGAAATCACTTGGAAAGTGCTTTGCTCGATAAGCTTACGTTTTCCTCGAACACACACGGGGCAATAACAACAGTCCACAAAAACCGTTCGCACTGGATGTAGCATCCCAATTTACTAATGTACCGCAATTAGAAACGGTTTATTTTATTTATGGTTACGAATCTTAAGTCTGACTCGACACTGGGATCAGTAATGAGACTGAAAGAACCTGTGCTCCAATGCACCTTTGACGTAACGCAGTTTTCCAAATGCGTCCTACATCGACACAAAGATGGTATGATGATGAAATGCCTACTTAGGTCCTCATCATTCGGCATTTTCTTGAGAAGACTTGATTATAGTGTGCTTCAACTCATTGCCAGTGAAGCAAACGAGGAATCTAAAAACCGGTGTTTGCTCGAGTGCCATTAAAAGGTGACAACCCTGCAGAATGGTCAACAGGAAGACAACCAGACAATCAGCTACACCTGTGCCAGAAATCAACTCCTCATAGTATCAATTACATCTCCAGTTCTCCTGTTTCACAACGAAAACAGACTGTCAGTTCAGACCTCATCTACGTGTTTCTGTAATTTCAATAGTACTTGTGAAGCAGGTTATGCCGACAGAACATCAAGACAGCTCTTAAACTGAGTCCGAAAACACCATCCACAATTGCTGGTGTACAGCGAAACGCGATTGGTCAACAATGCTATCTTCGATGGTTGAAAATGAACGGTAGAGAAGCATTGATACGACTTTTTGATACGCCACCACTGACCACCCGAATGAACTGCCAAGGCTATGAAGACTAGACTACCTGACCCAATATTTTTTGCAGTTTTTATTCTTCATACATTTGTACTTACTTGTTAATCTGCCAATCCGTGAAGTATTCACATAAACAAAACCTTTCAGAGACGTAGATGCGGCTCACAGGTGAAAAAATATGTATGCATAGCATAATAGTAAACGCCATGTTGTACGAGATGTAAAACAAATGAGTAATTAGAAGCATTAACGTAATCATGTAGAAAATACCATGCAGGCTCATTAAAACCATAGTAACGCGACATGCATCACTTGCCATGTGTGGATCTGGAAAGCCTGTGGACCACTTCCAGTACAAGGGATGCACTAGCCAACTGAATGATCATAGGGCAAAATGGAATTATGTTTCTACGTCACTCCACTATGATGTAAATAAAACTGTTATCAAAAGGATTCGGCAACTGACAATCTCTTCCTTGGCGAAGATAACGAAGTGATACATTTTTAGTTTTACACCACACTATATATAGTCTTGGCTGAAACTAAGTCTACAATGAGATAGTAAGCAGACAAATGTGATCAAGCCTACGTTGAGCGGTCAAGTGCACACAACAAGACTTCATCACATGAACGAAGTGAAACTTTTACAGAAGGAAACAAACAACCTGATCGCTTACAGTTCCGATGTGGAAAGCGCAAAAATTGTCACTTACGTCCAACGGTTCAAATTCGCCCGAGTTCTTGTTTAGGAGAGCGACCTGATAAGCCGGGATACGGTGGCCCCACCAGAGCTGACGTGAGATGCACCAGTCGTGACAATCAGTCAGCCAGTTGTTCCATGTGCGCACATGAATATCAGGGATAATGCGTAGTCGACCATCAGAGACCTGTAAGTATAAGTGTTAAACAGTAGAGTCAGACTGGCAGATGTTGAATTCACGTGAGTTGTTAAATCCTAAGTGGACGAGTAGTTTCAATGTTTGGAGAAAAACTTAGACACAAAGGAAGCCTAAGTCAACGATCAGCAGTTATAAGATGTACGTAAACATGCAGCTATCGACAAGTGATTTCGAACTGGACTACTGGCAACCGAAGGCAAAGGGTGTGCTTGTTTGTGCGTAGTCTCAAGTGGTGTCGCCTAACTACTCTTAATGCCACACATAAACACACACACATCGTGTCTGCTCTCAAACGTAACAAGGCTCCTGGCCCAGACGACCTCGTGCCGCCACTTTTAAAAGAAGATGGGGAGACGTTAATAGTGGTTTTGACCCAGTTGTTCTAACTTGTGTGGACGATGGAAACCATCCCTCCGTGCTGGGGTCACGCGATAATGGTTCCCATATTCAAGAAAGGAGCCCAGGGACCTTGGGAAAACCATAGGGGGGTAGTTTGACCTCAGTCATTTCAAGGGTTCTGGCATCCATCATACTTCGTCGACTAACCGCAGCTCGGGGGTCAAACATTAAGGAAGAACTGGCAGGATTTCGTCCTGGCCGGGGATGTATATATCACATTTTTACCCCTCATCAAATTCTGGAGCATCGTCATGTATACGGCCGACCAACAATCGCCGTATTCCTCAACCATAAAAGTGCGTTCGAATCGGTGGATCGATCTACACTTTTAGAATCGTTTAAACGCAAGCGTGTACCGACTAAGTATGTGAACATACTGTTGGCGCTCTATTCCCATACTGCTGCTCAGGTTAAGGTTTACGACGAATTGTCTGATAGTTCCAGCACTAGAAGCGAAGTACGTCAAGACTGTCCACCTTCACAATTTTGTTTGATTTCACCACAGACTAAATAATGGAGAACCATCTCCAACACTCACAAGATGCCGTCGTGGAACTCCTACTTGGTGGAAGACTGACTGATCTTGATTATGTTGACGACAAGGTGTTGGTGTCTGACAAATTTCCAAGTAACACAAACAACGTTAGAGGCTACTTCATGTCCTGTTAATTGCTTCGGATTGTACTTTGCACTCTCAAAATGCGAAGTACTTCTGCAATATTGTTGCGATAAAATAGATCTATTGTTAGATAATGAAGTCATGAAGATAGTTGACCGGTTTGTGTAGCGGGGAAGCTGCATCAGCGGCAATGGAGATGTACGGAATGAATGCTAGAGTGGTTTTCGTTAATCAGGGGCATCTTTGACGACAGGGAGGTATCTTTCTGATGCTTAAAGGTCGCGTATATCAGACAACAGTGAGGCGTGTGTTCATTTACGGCAGCGAAACTGGGCCGCTCGAGGTAGAAGATGTGAACCGTCTTGAGGTAGTTGATCATCGATGTCTGTGTTCAATCGCTCATGTCGGGTGGCATCAATGGGTAAGCAACGAGAAAGTTAGGGAGGGGGTATTTGGTAGTGATTATCAGACGGGTTCTTTTGTTCAGTCACTACACTTGCACAGACGTAGACGGTTAGGTCTTGTACTAAGGATGCCAGCTAGTCGTTTGCCACACCGAGCACTGTTTGCCGACGCTGCGGCCGACTGGCACAAGGTGCGAGATGGATAAATGATCACTTGACGTAGATAAATAAAACCGTACATGAAGGGGTTAGTCACTGTAGATCGGGTTCGTCTCCCGGGCTGGGGCCCTCGAGACTCACAGAGTCAGTGGCTCGAGACGTTTGATGAAGTGGCGACTAACCAACCTCAGCAGCGTGAATGTTGTCGTTGTTTGGTCGAGTTGTCTGTGGAGTGAGTGCATTTAATGACACGGGGCAGTGAAAGCCGTAAGGAAACTGTCTTGCTGATGACGTCTTACTTTCACCTACAGCTTGGTTGTTTGTTTGTAAGATATAGACAACCTGATGTTGTATGTGTGAATAAAGACGCAGCTATTTCTCCAGTGATTAGGTCTCTTTCAGTTCCCTTGTTTTTTCCTCTCTTCGCCTATGCATGATTTACTTTTTTCCTTCTTCATGGTTATGTGGCAGTTAAGCATCAGTGTGAACTACTGATGTATTGCTGTCTATGATGATAATGACGATGATGGTATAAAGGTGACCGGATATTGTGTGAATAAAACTTCCGTGATTCACAGCAGAAGCATGTTCCTCATCTCGGAAATAAAAATGAGATTCCCGTACGACGAGATTAAGGACGATGAAAAGAAGGAACGTATACAAGCACTAGGAGACAGTGTCCAGTGCTTTGGGGAAGGATATTTGCAACAGAAATGGCCATATAGACACACGGACGAAAAAACAAGCCACCGAATACTTATACATATAGTTCAACACAAACAGTCCCAAAAACAAACATTCCATTTATTCACTGGATAGTGTACGCTGTCTGCTAGCCATCCACGGCTTCTTGGAAGAGACCTCAAAGAAGGTGCCAGCTCGTGGTTAGACATGTAATCCGGGATTGAAATCGCTGACGATTTGGGACGACGTGTTTCTCAAGGGTCTCTAAGGGTCGACAACATTCTTCTGGACAACAGCCAGAAGAAAGCTGACGAGTGAGATTGGTCACAAAACCACAACCAAACCATCTACCTTTTCGAAGCAACACACAAGTAATGAAGTCACAGACGCAACAGAATGATATGGTGCTTGTTGCTGATGACCACACGAAAGCTTCTCAATTAAGGGCGACAAACTGGGAGGGACTAGATGCGAAATGCCATCCAAGTGGGCATCAGTCAATTTATTCTCAGGTACTGTGACCATCAAATTACCTCCGCCTCGACAGCCAGATATGTACATAGCTCAAATTCGGTAGGCGATTTTTCCTGAGGCCTTGGTGATGTTAGACCACCTGCACTGCAAGGCATATCGAACAATCTCCGATTTGGTTACATTTCAACGTCAAGTGAATTAGCGAACGTCCTGAAACCGCTGATATGGCGGAAAATGTCAATGAAAGAGGACGGTTCTTAATTCCCGCAACACACGGATGAATATTATGGTGTCTACCCCTTTGATCCAGATGGTATACAAGCACGTGATTGTTCTCGTGCAGTGATTGTTCCATCAGACAACAAAAGTGCACACGTCCAGACCGGCAGCTGGTATATAGCAAGACGGGTCAACATGTGAGAGTCCGATTTGGTTCACTCAACAATACCGTTTTATACAGCTGATCAAATAAGGAGCAGTCAATCATACAGTTGGGACTGAATTAGACTTTTTTATAAGCAGACCCACCAGCTGCATGTGACCGTTCATGGTGGGACTACAAGTTACCCATACATGTTTCAAACCTTAATGAATATCCTCGTCATGTTGTTCCATTTGCTGTGACGTTTAAAGTAAATTCATCACACTAAGTTTGACGAAAATATATATGCAGTGGCTATCGCCTAACGAAGATCCATACGACTTTTCACTGACCAACTTTTGGAAAGCGATTTCATCTCGCAGATCCTGTATACAACTGAACAGTTCACTAGACACCTAACTTCACGCAGAAATCAGTCTGCAACGTTTGCATGATACTAAACACATTCGGTGAAAGGTGATACTCGTGTACACGTACACAGTACATTTATATTTAAAATGTCATGCATGCGTACACCATAAACAGCCAGAAAGAAAACAGCAATGCCGGTATACAACCCTCGAGCGTTCAACCCGCTAGATTAGTCCAGGGAAGAGGGGACGTGGGCAACCATGTCGCAGCCAACCTGCCGTTACGTCTGACTACGGCCAGAACGACAGGTCAGAGAAACTGATGTTTATCAGCGTGATAAGAAGTGAGGGCAGAACATAACGTGACAAAATACAGAAACCGATCATTGATAACAAAGATGCAACAGGCTACGAACAATATGGGAAAACGTACACTACTGCCATAGAAGGAAAGAGCAAATGCAAATGCCTTAGATTTTTTTTTATAAATGCCATACATCGACAGAGGGTGTACGGATATTCATCCGGCTTTCTTTTAGAAAGGCAGTTATGCATTTCAAAAAAATGTTAACGTCTCACATACCGCTTTGATAGCTTCGTCAGCCATTTCTTGGCAACGCATGTACCACTGCGGTTTTAGAAGCGGTTCGATGACATCTTTACTTCGTGAACACATTGGCACAACCATGGGATTATCCCGTTCACCGTGATACAAGCCCAGTTGTTGTAACGCGGCACGAACAGCTTCTCTAGCGTGGAAACGCTTCATGCCTGTGATGGATAACAGAAAACAGAGATATATTCACGATACATGTATTGCATCACATATTACCTGATACGACCGCCGAGGAAAGAGTACACAGGAAATAAGACATTAAAGGGATATCTACTACGGGCGTGTTCTAGTAGAAGGCAAACAAGTATCTGTTTCCTTTTGATAAGAAGTGGCTGAAAGGTCTGTGTGAACGCGAACAGCACGACCAAGTGTGAGTGTTGATCAATTTATGTCAATCATAATCCCCTTCTGCTTACCATTCAAACAATGAATAAAATGTGACAAGAAACAAGAAGAAGGAAATTGAACATAACAGACTTATTGAGTGATTTTCTTTTTATTTCATCAAACGTGGTTGTTCAATAAGTGTGTAACGTGGCATTACTGCAGTTGTTCATAGCTTCAACATTTTGAATATCACGAGTGATCATCCTTAAGACCAAGTAAACACTTCTGAGGATAATCCGACTGGTTGATCCTGTAATTCACATACCTGGTTAGTCATTTTATTCATGATTATCACCAGCGTCTGGCATTGTTCTGATGATGGGTGTGTGGAAAAAGTTGGGTTTACATATCTCACATCACGAGACACTTATCGCTACGTCAGATAGTAGTGTAACGGACCACTCACACTGGCGAGTAGGATGTGAACTGAATGCGCATATCGATAACGGTTGTCTTGGGTTGCACGAAGTAGAGACGAAAATTGCTGGTTTTCTTGCGCACGGAAAATCGAGGACAGATGTCTGGAACATAAGTAATTGTGTTTTGGGCACAACAACAGGTACTGTGACTAATTCAAAGATGGAGGTGCCCTGAAAGCACGCCTTCGAGGACAGCGACGTCCTAACCTCCAGGGAGATCTCGAGGACGTTGTCCAAGGAGAGGGGTTTAAAAACTACCACAAAAACTGGCTTCCAAAAGGACTCTTGTGAAAAACAAAGCGAAAGCGGTGCCCGATAAAACATTTACGGACCATATAAAGTCGGAGCGGGCAATTGTGAAGTAATCCTTAGTGGCTAGACCCGAGAACCGTACCGACTGCAAGGAGTCAATGTGGTGATTCAAGGTGACCCGGTTTGGAACAATGACAGACCTCGTACTGTTTGTAGTCACCGTGTAAGGTTTGCTGTATACAGTCCTTCCCCAATGGGACTCAGTATCAACGGGGGAAGCTACTAACAGATCAGTTCATCACCACAGCCTAGAGACCAAGTTTGCCTGATACGGAAGGCTGGAAATCATTCACCTATAATTTGCTACACGGGAACAAATGGCATCAACCACAACAACTGTGGTGAACTAACCAGGCAACACGAAGATTAAGAAATTGGAAATATTATGGAAGACCTCACATTGAACGTCGCGGAATGAAAAAAAGCGAAGCATAACCAAATTAAACGTGGAAGATGGCCCATTTGTAGGAAGCGCGGAAATTGGAAAGATGAGTGTCACCTACCGCACGGTATCACTGTTAAGTAGAACATTTTGCTGTTTTACCCCAAAGAAACCATTGGCGATAATCGTTTGACACAGTCAGCATCCAAGCGAGAGTAGAGATGAGCGAGGCACGAGGGGAAAATTTGCTCGATAAGAACTGAACTATTTCTCTTATCAGAAACGAAAACAGAACATTAAGTTACCCTTGATGATGATTAGACTATCTGGCGAATACCTCTAACAAAACGATGCCTAGACAGAATGTGCAGTGTGTATCAATGATCATACCGTGTGCAAGTCCTAGAATATGAATATGCCCGGTTTAGTCACAAGAAGAAGCGCATAGCAAACAGACCTGCTTTCAGTGTTTCAATGAAAGGATGTGACAAGGATGTGTAAGGAAACCACGTTATAACTTACAACCAAACCCACTCGGAGTATGCAGTAGAATTTGCGGTAGTCTTAAATCGGATTCGTAAGATAGATTTGCGCAGAAGTGCATCAAAACCAAACTGGCAAAAATAGCCACGGTGCTCCTGACCGATAAAATACAACAGGAAGAAGAAAACCTGCCGAGTAAATTATGATATAAACTCAGTGCTCCGCCCTAGATTTTGGGCTGCGAATGACACGGCAATCGATATGTAAAGGATTTCACTATAGCCATATCACCGTTACGTGAAACAGTGTGAATAAACGGCGGATTCCAATGGATAGATGAAGCTCAGCAGTCAACAAGCCAAATACAGAGAAAACAGAGAGGTAACAATTGATGTCAAAGCTACGACCAAGCTAACGGGGTGGTCCTCGAACAAAAACGTTATATAGCATACAAGTAGAGCTTTGAAGTTACACGACAGAAATATTCGACGATCGACTGGGAGCGTCTAGCAATAATTTGGGCAAGAAATAAGCGGACACCATGCTTAGTGGGTCGACGTTCTTACAGGGACAGACCAAAGACCGTCAGAGAGAAGTAAGACTATGAGGAATACAAGAGGAAAGCTAACAGGACGGGTGTTTCGTCTACAAGCGTACGATTTTGCAATCAAATACGTACCGGGAATAGGAAATCAGGTGGCACATTGATATTCGTGAACCAATAAGCATGACGAATTCACCAAACTTGTGCTTAAAGCCAACGCAGCGATGATAGAACAACCGCCGGTAACATTCATTAATTCAAAAAAGCAACAGTAAAGACTACGGAGGTTAGGAGACTCCAAATTGGAAGAAAAGACGATTCAAAATAAGGAACTAGAGCGGAAGCGATGTGTTTTGTTTACGGTAGAATCGGCTCCAACCAAACCGGGCTTGGGTCCTAACAGACGAAATGAAAGTTGCAATCACCCGAGCGCCAAACACTGTTAGAAAGCTTAGACAACGGCTGATGATAATACGTTATCCAAGATTGCACATGTTGACTGTTCCAGAACGTTCGACCGTCCGATACAGTGAAAAGTGAATTAACGCTCCACATCATGGCCTGTCCACAATGGGACACAATCGGAGCACGCACTATTCAACACAACAGATTTGTGTCCAAGATGGAGGAAGTACAGTCAGCAGATATGGAATGCTTTCCGGTAACAGCCATTGGATCAAACCAACGAGTGTTTTGGAACATAGGGGCACCCCAGTGGGTAAAACAGTGATCATTCCCACAGATAAGGGTCCATATCCCGAAAGGCTAGGATACGAACGAATCTCAACGACGTCATATCACCAGCAAACAAATGGGTTGACCGAACGAAACAACTCAGCCTTCCCTTTGGTGCTGCTACTTAGCCAT